>JAECUM010067475.1:0-11932 GCA_016617855.1 Megalonaias nervosa
GAACTGAGATCAATGATCGTTTACTTTCCGCCGGTGATACAATGTCTGGCTCTCTCAATATGACTAATAATAAAAGTACTGGTCTTGGAGAACCAGAATCAAATGATGACGCCGCAACGAAGAAATACGTCGATAATAGCAACATCCCGATGTTGACCTCGTAAATGAAAATCAATGATGGAATGACCACATTTAAATCTGAATATGCTACTCACATAAACACTTTTGTAAATTTTCGTAAACAGGAATAGAACCATTAATGAATTTTTTGGAA
Organism: Megalonaias nervosa; assembly: GCA_016617855.1. NCBI lineage: Eukaryota > Metazoa > Mollusca > Bivalvia > Unionida > Unionidae > Megalonaias > Megalonaias nervosa. Next base: position 275 of record JAECUM010067475.1, read on the forward strand.
GTCCAGCAGTCGTCGACATTAAACTCTCCGAAATCAAAAAGATATACTGTAGCTTCTGGATCAGCGTTATGGGAACTAGACAATAATTCCTTCAAACATTGCGCTGAGGTTACCGGCATATACAGATTCTCAATACTCGGTACCACTACATCTACAATATACACCTCAAATTCACGGCGTTCTTCGAACCTGACTAAGTCTGGATATGTGTTAGAAGTACTGGATCAAAACGACGACGGAATATTCGAGGTGCAACCCGAAGAAAAGGGCCCCGGCGTGTTGTATTATTGGTGTCTTGAATTAGTCGCTAAACTACCACCTATTTAAATCATATAATGAACCAATCGATTGACTTTCAACACGATGTTGCCGCGCAACATTACAGATACGAATAAGTGTGTTTGTTGCAGACCCAACTGAAAAATATCTTTGATGAGTACACAGTAAAACTGAGAAAATACCGTTGCCGTGTCGTTTTACTGACATAACTGTATACTCTGCATATGCCGTAGTCGCTTGAACAGCAGCTATAATCGGATCATTATCAGCGTTATACATAATAGCACCAAGTAGGAATTGGTGTTGCAGTTATTACCGGTGTTGCTGGTAGTCTTAATATCATTGCACACAAAAAAATATCTACGTGCGCGGCTCATAAATTACACGAATATACAACTTTGCTATCATCAGCAACACACGCACATGCCAAATTATCATCGCTGATATCATCAGGGCTCAATGATGGAATAATATTAGAAATTAGCAAAAATGATTACGGTTTACCACGAATCAACTGGAAACCAAACCCCGTTGACAGAGTCACCTTAATTTAAATCCGGAATTAAATATTAATAATGTCACTAATGACTATGTCGTCAGAATTGCTAAAACAAATCGTCGCTAATACAACACCACCAACATCCACGATGATATCAGCGAGCTCAACCAATCCTAAATTAGACATCAGCTTTCCAACGGCAATTCCAGCCAAAGAAATAGCGTTAGCACAATTGCGAATATATTACAGCTGGCCAAATATGAGATCAAAGTCGTTTGGTGGGTTGCAAGGTAATAATTCATTAGTGTTTTCGTATAAAAATAAACCCAATGGAACCCCCGATTGGCAAGTTGTTGGTATTCCTACAATCAGTTATCAAATAGAACAGATCAATAGTGAATTCCAACGCAGGATTAAATCTATCACAGGAAAGGAATCCAAAATCGCTATTATGTTTCATGAGCCAACATTATAAGCCGCGATAGAAATATCGAGACCCGACTACGCGGTAGATATATATCAGTCATCGATCCGAACTGTGTTAGGATGGCCAGAGATAGCACCTGTTCATCAAGGACCACCACAACCTGAACGTGGTGATTACGTTTCAGACAAGAAAGCGTACCAGGAAAGCACTCCAGCTTGTCATAGGAGTTTTCGGCTGTGGGGATCAATAAAAGCTGCCCCCTCCGGCATTGGTGATAAATGTTCTCGGATTTAATTTGACTCTGGAAGGCAACGTTCTCCCCGTTAGAATGATATGGGAATTCGACTCCCATAGTTCATATTATACCGAAGATGATATCAAAGTATTATTCGATGAAATTAATCGCGAGCACAATCAAATGAGAGACAACTACGCCAGTCATTCACCCGCTATAGAAGCGAGTATCCACCCGCTGACGATTATCTGAGGGAGGAAATCATTAAGCAAACAGAGTAGCTGAACCACGTTGCATCAGACCTCGAGACTGTTCATCAAAGTATTATGCAGACGGTAATATCCAACGAAGAATTTACGTACGATGGTAGATACTCACATAAACAGTTGTTCCTCAACAAATATTCGACCGCAACAACTCAGTTGTCAGAGGCAGATCTGCCAACATTTAAATTTCCTGGATTTAACGCCGACTAACTGAAAAAAGAAAGCGTCAACGATATCATCGATGAATACTATCCTCAGATTATTGACGCATGGAGAAAAATATTCCCTCCGGCAAGTTTTCTCAAACACAACAATGACCCATACGGTGGAGGTCGTCATATATCACCAGGTATTGTCAATGTTACATCAACGATCGCAGTTAATCTTGTATGTGATGGCAGTTATCAAGTAGATATTGAAAGATCCAGGCAGGCACAGCAAGGATATATTTTATATTCATTTACCACTGAAGTTCCCCCCGGATTTTTAATTGTGTCAGTACCCGTTAATCCGGTTTATCTGCGATGTCATAATCCGCTGTTGTCACGGATATATTTCAGACTTACTGACCAGAACAGACACCTTGTTCATTTGAGAAATGAAGTTTTGATAATAAGTTTGTATCTGAGATCCTGAACTGACTGATTTTTTTAAATCTCCTAAAAAGCTATCAGAACAAAAATTAAAATAAAAATATTTCTGAATCAGAATAAAAATAAAAATAAAAATGTTTCTGAATCAGAATAAAAATAAACATATTTCTGAATCAAACTAAGAATAAAAATAAAAATATTTCTGAATCGGAATAAATAAAAATATTTCTGAATCAAAACAAGAATAAAAATAAAACTATTTCTGAATCAGAATAAAAAAGAAAAATGAAAATATTTCTGAATCACAATAAACATAAAAATAAAAATATTTCTGAATCAAAATAAATAAAATTATTTCTGAATCAAACTAAGAATAAAAATAAAAATATTTCTGAATCAAAATAAGAATAAAAATGAAAATATTTCTGAATCAGAATAAAAATAGAAATAAAAATATTTTTGAATCAGAATAAAAATAAAATTATTTCTGAATCACAATAAAAATAAAAATATTTCTGAATCAGAATGAATATTATAATCTGATTCTGAATAAATTTTATAATCTGATTCTGAATAAATATTATAATCAGAATAAATCTGAATCAGAATAAAAATAAAAATAAAAATATTTCTGAATCAGAATAAATATTATAATCTGATTCTGAATAAATATTATAATCTGATTCTGAATAAATATTATAACCTGATTGTGAATAAATATTATAATCAGGATAAACTTGAGTCAGAATAAAAATACAAATATTTCTGAATCAGAATAAATATTACAATATGATTTTGAATAAATATTATAATCTGATTCTGAATAAATATTATAATCTGATTCTGAATAAATATTATAATCTGAATAAATCTGATTAAGAATAAAAAAATAAAACAAAATATTTCTGAATCAGAATAAAATAAAAATAAAAATATTTCTGAATCAGAATAAAAATAAAAGTATTTCTTTATCAGAATAAATATAAAAATAAGAAATAAATATTATAATCAGAATAAAAATAAAAATAGAAAGTAAATATTTTAGTTAGAATAAATATTATAATCTCATTCTCAATAAATATTATAAACTGATTTTGAATAGATATTATAATCTAATTTTGAATAATTATTAGAATTTGATTCTCATAAATATTATAATCAGAATAAATATTATAATCGGAATGAACATTATAATCAGAAAGTAGCACCGGTAAATACATGTATGAGAAGGATAGTTTACTCCCACTTTGGTCCATTCTGATCTCAATGGAAAATTACTGGGCTTGTTCAGAATAAATATTATAATCTGATTCAGGAATATTTTATTCTTCAGAAACATTTTTATTCTTATTCTGCAGAAATATTTTTATTTTGAATCTACAGATATATTTTTAATTTTATTCTCAGAAATATTTTTATTTCATTCTCAGAAATATATTATTTTTATTCTCAGAAATATTTTGATTTTTATTCTCAGAAACATTTTTATTTTTATTCTCAGAAATATTTATATTTTCAGAAATATTTTTATCTTTATTCTCGGAAATATTTTCATTCTCGGAAATATTTTTATTTTTATTCTCAGAAATCTTTTTATTCAGAAACATTTTTATTCTCAGAAATATTTTTATTCAGAAATAATTTTATTCTCAGAAATATTTTTTTTATGAGAAACATTTTTATTCTTCAGAAATATTTTTATTTTTATTCTTAGAAATATTTTTATTCTCAGAAATATTTTTATTCAGAAATACTTTTATTCTCAGAAATATTTTTATTTTTATTCTCAGAAATAATTTTATTTTCAGAAATATTTTAATTTTTTTTTTTAGGAAATATTTTTATTCTCAGATATATTTATACTTTCATTCTCAGAAATATTTTTATTCTCAGAAACATTTTTATTCTCAGAAATTTTTTTATTTTTATTTTTTAGAAATATTTTTATTCAGAAATATTTTTCTTTTTGTTCTCAGAAATATTTTTATTCAGAAATATTTTTATTCTCTGAAATATTTTTATTTTTATTCTCAGAAATATTTTTATTCGCAGAAGTATTTATTTTTAATCTTCAGAAATATTTTTTTTCAGAAATATTTTTATTTTTATTCTCAAATATTTTTAGTCAGAAATATTTTTATTCTCAGAAATATTTTTATTTTTATTGTAAGAAATATTTTTATTTTCAAAAATATTTTCGGTTTTATTCTCAGAAATATTTTTATTCTCAGAAACATTTTTATTTTTATTCTTCAGAATATTTTTTTTTCAGAAATATTTCTATTCATTCTCAGAAATAGTTTTATTCTCAGAAATATTTTCAATCGGAAATATTTTTATTCTTCAGAAATATTTTTATTTTATTCTTCAGAAATATTTTTATTTTGATTCTTCAGAAATATTTTATTTTTATTCTGCAGAAATATTTTTATTCTTCTGAAATATTTTTAGTTTGATTCTTCAGAAATATTTTTATTTTTATTCTTCAGAAACATTTTTATTCTTCAGAAATATTTATATTCTTCAGAAATATTTTTATTTTTATTCTTCAGAAATGTTTTATTTTTATTCTTCAGAAATATTTTCATTCTTCAGAAATATTTTTATTTTTATTCTGCAGAAATATTTATGTTCTTCAGAAATATTTGTATTTTTATTCTTCAGAAATATTTTTATTTCTCAGAAATATTTTTATTCTTCAGAAATATTTTTATTTTAATTCTATGTCTGTCGCATTTTCCGTGACTCGAACATGTGAAGTAGTTTCTGCTTGTCGGACGCCTTAACGTAACGTCTATCAAACTCTTCTAGGTGAATTTAGATATATAACATGCCGCTACCAGTGACACTGTCACCGCTTTCATAATCTTACTTGATTTCGTCATGTTGTTTACGATCGTGCATAATTTTTTTCAGCTGTCGCACACGTGAACTTGCAATATTTATTGTTTCGTATTCACTTGATAACGCTGACCTAACTTTCTCAATCGCATTTGCGAGCGAAACAAATTTTCGAATGTCCTCATCATCGACATAAAGTAGAGAATGTTTCAAGGCTTGCTGAAATAATTTAATGAACCTGTATTAGGCTGCTAGAGTGTATCTTCCATTGCATCTCCGTTCCTGTAGCGCTTCAAAATCATTTCTGATTTTTTCAGGATCCAATTCATCAGATAATTCGATATCCTCATCATTTAATATTTTAATCTCAGAAATAACTGAACTAATATTTTCGAAATTCATTGTTTAATTAGACTGTTCCACGTGGTTGCCAACTTATACCTGGAAATCTAAAAATAATTTACCTGGATGTTTAAGCCACAACTATTTACACACGTGTTTTATACTATGCATGATTGATAACATGTGAACCACAACAAAAAAACATGATAGCGGCCGTAATAGTTACAAGCGAGGCTACTGTTTAATTACTGTACTTGACAGAGTTTCCTCCCTTGAGAATTCTTGCGGACTGTAATGCTGAAATGTTATTCGCTGATTATGGTGGCGCTCACCAGTTATTATGTACTTTTGAGAGAGTGATGTATGTAAGGTGAAGTTGTTTGCATTTAAAACATGCAGAGTGGTGAGAATGTTGGCATACCTCTATGCTACTTTCATGTAATGTGGCTGACATTTCTTTGGATATTGTACTTTTGGAAATTGTAAATGATCTTAGCACACTGCTAACTAAAATGACTGCTCCCTTGTGCTCCAAAACTCAACCTGAATTTGTCTAAAGTGCACTATCCTTGGCAGCTATTAAAATAGGGAAAATGAATTTTGCCAGACTAGACAATACCAGCTTCTGAAAGTGCAATGAATGAATTACCAAATGTATAAAATGCAAAAAAAGTTATCGGCTCTTTTTTTTACAATTTACCTCTGAAGTTCAGGAAGTGAAAATGAGCAAGTGGAGCTAGCACTCTTTTGAAAGGTGCACATCTGGAGTAAGGCCAAGCTGTATACTCTATAACCCATATTACACCCATCAATCATACACCAAAATAAAGGGAATTAAAGGTTCTTTGAACAATACCTAAGATATACAAAGTCTTTTTTAAATAGCCAGTATAACTAGTGAGGAAACCCGGGGAAATTCTTTTTCTTTAAAATTCTAACCCTATGCTAAATACAAAACTGTAGAGCGCCACCTTAAAACAAATATAAAAATTTATGCAATTATTTTTCTTATTTTCATATTATTATGTATGATGTTCTGAATAAAATGGTACATTAACATTGATTTTATTCATGAAAATAAGCTAAGTATGCTTATTTTGCTCTAGCTTACATAATTTGCCATGAGGCATGTTTGTGTGAGTAGTGACCTTAATTATGGGGAAATTAGAAGTCTTAGAATATAGGAATAAAGTCAACTTAAATTGAAAACTGTTGCATTAAGTAAAAGAAATATATAGTGAAAATGTTTCTTTTCATTTATTTGCAATGATATTAAAAAATAAATGATGACAAAGCAAATTTGCTTTCTTCCATATTAAACAATAAGTTAATATTTCACCCTTTGACCTTTGACCTTTATGAACCTCACCTGTTTCATCCCTTTTCAAACTGTAAAATTTATTGTTGACATCTCAGGAATAAATATGGCTAGTTTCATGTTCCTGTCTTTCAGCATAACACTGGTTGCTATGTTGACAAAATGCAATGCGCAGTTTTAAAATAGCTCACTTTTTATCATAAGGTGGGGGGGGGCTGTACCTGTTTAAGACTCTGACTCTAATAAATGCTGTTCTGAGGGGGGAAATACAGGACAGTTATTCAAAAGGACTGTTTTGATGCTTGCGACTTAAATATTTCAGCCATACAATCAAAATTAAATCATACAATAATAATACCTATATGCTCTTTAAGGTGGCGCTCACCAGTTATTATGTACTTTTGAGAGAGTGATGTATGTAAGGTGAAGTTGTTTGCATTTAAAACATGCAGAGTGGTGAGAATGTTGGCATACCTCTATGCTACTTTCATGTAATGTGGCTGACATTTCTTTGGATATTGTACTTTTGGAAATTGTAAATGATCTTAGCACACTGCTAACTAAAATGACTGCTCCCTTGTGCTCCAAAACTCAACCTGAATTTGTCTAAAGTGCACTATCCTTGGCAGCTATTAAAATAGGGAAAATGAATTTTGCCAGACTAGACAATACCAGCTTCTGAAAGTGCAATGAATGAATTACCAAATGTATAAAATGCAAAAAAAGTTATCGGCTCTTTTTTTTTACAATTTACCTCTGAAGTTCGGGAAGTGAAAATGAGCAAGTGGAGCTAGCACTCTTTTGAAAGGTGCACATCTGGAGTAAGGCCAAGCTGTATACTCTATAACCCATATTACACCCATCAATCATACACCAAAATAAAGGGAATTAAAGGTTCTTTGAACAATACCTAAGATATACAAAGTCTTTTTTTAAATAGCCAGTATAACTAGTGAGGAAACCCGGGGAAATTCTTTTTCTTTAAAATTCTAACCCTATGCTAAATACAAAACTGTAGAGCGCCACCTATATTTCTTTGAAAATGCTGATCTGTATATTTTACTTGCGACTTGATGCATTGAACACCTGTGAATATCAAAATATTTGCCAGCTGCATATGTTGATGGGGGTTTTTTTCTTCGCCAGTCTCCAAGTTCACATATATAATCGCTCTTGCGCGTTTATCATGGTTCCCAGTTTTTCCAAATTGGCAATTCTGACTCTGAAATAGACCGCAAATTACTTAAAGAATTATTTTTCGGATTTGAATCAACATGGTCGATCACAAGTCCATCTTCGATTAGTCCGTGAAAACATTCATATAGAAATTTATGACAAATATCTTTTTTCCACCCAACAGTAAATCTGAGATAGCCAGCATAATCAACAGAACCGACTGTTTTTTTTTAGTCGACAGTTCCTGATTACACCATCACGAGATGGCTCATAATTCTTGATGATTGGATGCTTCACAAATTCATTTTGCTCCATTTATATAATAATATTATTTGTCTAAATTATTATTTTATTAGCTCGAAAATCTGGCGAGATAGTCTTCGGCGTTTTCTTGTGGGAAATTCAACGCCATCATTTTTTTTTTCATAATATCTTTTCAGCTCTCTGTATTTTTTACCACCGCATTTTACACATAGCTGCGTTTCTCCTCTAACCTCAACACCATATTGTAAACACGGTTTTGATCCTAGACTTCTACGACGCACGCTTTGCATGTGACGTCCACAGAATTCATTTACACAAGACCGATTACAAGTTATTTAAGAACCCATCATCAACAACTTAAAGTTATATATATATATATATATATATATATATATATATATATATATATATATATATAATCATCAATTTAAATATATATTTGCCTTAATTATAATATGGAGGAATTTGCGAGATTATCTGCGATTAAACCCTCTAAAGCTAGATTTGATCTTAACAGAATAACCCCAGAATTATCGAGGAGTGCTCTGGTTGATTTAACAAATAAGACTATAATCAATCGTATCCGTAAAGCCAAGAGAGAATTTCGCAATGATGGCGCGGCTCATGTGTGGGCAACATTTAGAATTATGTTAGACGTCGATGCTACAATGAACGACAAGCGAGCAGCGATGATTATTAATTATCCTGACGTTGAACAAAATATATTTTTAGAATAAAATTTGTTGCGGAAGTGGACGACGCCTGGATTATCCGTGACAAACGTGACACTGTTCGATTACACCACATTGGAAATATTGTAACGGTAAATAAAAATTCAAAACCAGGAATACTGACTGGAAATGATAGACCTTATTCTGAACGAGCATATCCTGTGACGGTAATTGTTTGTGCGATATATCCGCTGAATGATAAACCTAACGTCGATGACCTCCTACCGATGAAAATTTCTCGCTTGAATTGTGTTGCTGAGCGAGTTACGGAACACTTCACAAAAGCGAAACGAGGAAATGGTTTAACGGATCCAAGACGTAAAAAAATTAATGAATGGGCAGAAACAGTTAAAGATACCGGGGCGCCTATCAAGGACGTTGCTGAACTAGAAAAAAAAAATAAGATTTCTAATAAGAGTTCAGACACTAACCGGAGAGATTTTGTACAAATCGAAATATTTAAAAAATGGAGCTTCGATAGAGACTATTGATGATAACGCACACGCGTGGACTTCGGACATAACAATATTTCCACGAAATCGAAGTGTTAAATTCTATAACGTTGATATGTTAGATTTTATCAGAAATATCAGTAAGAGTGACCCTGTATCCGTGTGGTTGTTTCAAAGCTGAGAATCTGTGAACTATGATCAGTTTGTACGGCCTAATGGAGATATTTATCGTACAGAATATCTCCACGACGAAACGAAAAATCTTGCGTTGAAATACACGAACGATACTGATGTTATCGAACGATTACTCAGTAAAATGCTTCACCGTTCCCTCAGTTGCTGCCCACGCTGCTCAGAAGGAAAATTCATGGAAACCAACACGGTTGGAATTTCTTGAAGATGTCCAACACAGTTGTCTCGAACACGGACACGGCGGATTACGGAATACTAAATACGATTACGAGACATAAAACAGTTTATCTCAATGGACCGGGAGGTTCTGGTAAAACAACATGTGCGATTGAATTATTTCGGAATTTTGATATGGTTGTACTAACTCCGACTCACCGGTTTGCCAGAGAAATGAACGAACGAAAAGTTCAATCTCATACTTATCACAGCTTCTTCCGATGGAAGGGAGATGCATGTACTCCTGAGCGAATGGGTGAGAAATATATCCCAAAGATTATTGTCTGGGATGAGATATGTACAGTGTTTATGGAGATATTAAAAATGTTTCTTGATTGGTTATTGACGAAAAATACTGCTGTTATCATGTGTGGCGATCATGGTCAACCACCACCCTTTGCTGGATCATCTCCGCATGAATGGCTGAAAAAGTTCGTAGATTATTATGAGGAAATAATTGATAATCATAGAGCTATTGATGGACCGCTGAAAGAGTTTAAAAAGTTAATCAGACTGCAGCCATATAAAGTTCAATGTGAGATAATGCGTGAAGTAATTCCAGAGACTAAGATGAATGATTTTTGGAATTTATGGAGGCCTGCTGATTTGACACTTGCAAGGCGGAAGATAGTTCGCGATTCACTTCAGCAGCAATTATTTCTGTTGCATAAAGAAAAATTTTCAGATCTACCTGTACCATTGTGTTATCGACCAGCAGACACACGCGAACAAAATATTGAAGTTGAGACTCCTGGAAATAATGAGAAACAAAAACTCGTTCTTAATGATATTGTTGTTGTTCCTGTGAGTGCTGTTGAGAGCGCGTTAACGAAGGGCAAATCTCCGTGGACTCACAGGATATGCTATAACGATTCATTCGTCACAAGGATTAACTATTTCCGATAAAAATATCTGGATTGTCGATGATCGGATCGAATGGTCAAATTTAGTTTATCTAGCGGTGTCGAGATAAAATATACAATAAAATATAATGAAACAAAAATAAAATAAAAAGAATTTAAAACTAACACTCAAGCAATTTAATTACATATTCGTTACAGTTGTAAATCTGGATTTTTATACGCAACATCATGAATGTGGCACGTTTGATCGCATTTATTGGATACTCTCCAGGTCTTGGTTGGTCTCGTTCGTCAAGTCGGATATCAAGTCGGGTTCCAGGACCACAATAATTATATCCAGGATTGTGTTTTTCTCCTGGGTATTTAGACCCATGAAGTCCGTGGTAATTTTCCCAGTGAAGCAGCGATATCACCACCTGTCTTCGTACGAGACGAAATAAATCTGTATTTGCTTGTACCACATTTTGCAGACTTGCCTGTAAGCGCACGCTTTTTATTTATTTATTTATTTATTTATTTATTTATTATTGTTGTTAATTCACTGGTGGGGGTGGATGCTCTGCATCGAACACAATATAAACTCATATTATTTATTATATATTCTTACAATATGGATATCATTGACTTCTCAGCGACACGAAAGCAAGAGCCAATCAAGCATCATGCAGCGCTACCAAATTCTATCAGAGCAATTATCATAGGTCCATCTGGGTCTGGTAAAACGCAATTGATGCTTAATCTGATAATGAGATGGCTCAAGTGGGATAAGTTGCATTTAGTGGCACCATCTGTAGATGATCAGCGATGCTACGACGTGCTTAAAGATTTTAATGAGGAAGCGAAGTCATCGAATGAAGACGGTAATGATATTATTGATTTTATAACCGATACTGATGAAGCTCCATCTGTAGATGACCTCGATGGATTTATTAATAATCTCGTAGTATACGATGATGTGATGCTG
>JAECUM010067477.1:0-16518 GCA_016617855.1 Megalonaias nervosa
TGAACGATTATAAGATGAAGAGATCAGGCAAAATTGTTACCTCAGATGGGCACGTATCAAATACTTATACCTAACATTACATTCCATGTACGATAACACAGGCGATTTACACCAGTTAATAGACAGTGTTATCTCCCTTTAAAAAATAAAAGAAGACAGACAGAGTTATATTTCTTCTCCGGTTATTAATGTTTAAACATAAGCTATTAGGAATGATTTATTACCGTGTTTATATAAATAAAATTTAATTTTTCCGCATACTTTTCGATGACATTCAAATAACTCTTTCAATGCTATCTTACTGAGAAGATACTTGCCACCTTTTGCAAAAATCTTTGACCGGTCTAAGTCAATATTAATTTTTGTATATTTTTCTTGACTGATCGGATCTTAAAGCTTATCGTATTTCAGTATAAGCTCATCTCGTAACTTTTCAAGATAATCAACATATTTGCTGTCATCTGATTTGATAAGCGAGAGTTTAATTCATTCAAATTTACTAAAGCAAAATACCTGAAATTTCATCATTAATATCAGCTGATAATTGCTGGCCATTAGCCATTAACTTTTTAATTTTCCTACTAACCCCATCGGCTATTGTTAAATTTTCGAACATTATTTTTAATATTAAACAAAATTAATTAAATACGTCACCATTACTGGCGTAATGCCCAATAGCTAATGTATTAATTCCGTCCTTGCAATATCTCTTATCGTCAAAATTACTTAGTCCCTGTTTATAATTTTATCGGTTTCAAGTTTGTGATGAGTTGTCCTAATAAGAATTGTTTTAATAAAATTAACGCAGCTGTTTAGCGCAGCTTTAAAATCATCAAATTTCATACATTTTATTACATCCCCACGAGGAATACTTTTTGCTTTTTTGGCAGTTTATTGTCATCTAAAATTACGGCGTACATTTCACTTCTAAGTCCGACAAATTTCTTAACTGGCACAAACATAAAATCATCTTTCATCTTGCCAATAACTTTTTTTATTTGCATCATCATGAAGTCCACTACTTTTTGGGTAATCCGATAAATTAAATAGGTCACGGTATTTATAAATATCTTGATATACATCCTCAAATTTTATATTATACAATAGCGAATCTGTATCAGTAAATAGCAACCCCGAAACTGGCCACTGTTTTTTGGTAAAATTATATTGAAAATCGTTCATCAGCCATTATGATAAATCAAGTACAGCTGTACCAGCATAGATTGGTTTATTTAGCTTTAAATTTGTTTTTCGTCGCTGTATTGCAACAAGATTTTCACTAAATATTTCATACTGACAAAACCGTCATCGTTATCTAATTTATTTCTGTGATTTATACCGTTTACAATTTCAATAGTGACTCGTTTTCTAATATTTTTCATCGTCGTACCGAATACGGAATTGTTCGTTAACTTGAAAAAGTTTTTCTCAAATTCGGTCTTAGCAATAGCACGACGTTTGGAAGTTAAATCAATATAATCTACCATCCACCGCTATTGATTAAATTCTAACACGCGATGAACCTTTCTCAGAATTAGTCCAGCATCTACTGCTTGTTTCAAATTTTTGTAATGTATCACGTAATTTCTTTTATTTAGCAAATTTGGAACTAGCTTAATAACAATCGAATTTTTTGCTGTTGTCATTGCCCGTTGTTGAGGTGATAATAAACTGTAATCGATCATCATAGACTCTGCACAAAACGAATAGTCGTTATGATGATCATGTAACGAACTAGGATCAACTTCAACAAAATAACTGATATCTTTTGGAAGATTTTTTCAGTTCCTTTAAGAAATTAATCTGGAATTAGCAAATGAAACCACTGCACGGCGCTGGCTCTGACATTGCATAATCATACAAAATAACAGTGTCCAGATAAATAATATAATTTGATGGTAAATTTTTATTATAATTTTTTAGATATTTATTATTAGCTACTGCATATTGTTTTGTTATATCGCTAATTCCACCTCTGATATCTTTTTCAATAAAATTAAACATATCAACATCTGTCAAGAGATCCAATTCTACCTTACTTGTTTTTATCAGGGCATCCCACGACAATCCTGGTGCAGAATAATACCAGCAGGGGTCTAGTCCATAATTTTTATGAATAACTTTACGAAAACTCTCGAAAACATCTGCTAGTAATAAAACATCTGTTTTCAAATATAAATCAGGGTAATCACCAAATGTTTTACAACTAAATTTATTCCAAATTACTTGTGCATATTTGTACTCGTCACCTGTAATATTTTCATTTTTAGCTGTGAGCAAAATTTATCTTTATCAGGAAGAGAAGGTTCATCAAATCTGCTCCAGTCGTCGAGATGCTCATACTGAAAGACACCTTTTTTCTCAGAGCGACGTGGATTTCACCAATGCAACTTTTTAGATTATTAAAACTGCTACAACCTTTCACATGCTCATCTAATGATGATGCCATACATTGCAGACTGTCAATGAAAAGTAGTTTTCCGAGCGTAACTTACATATATTTTTCAAAATTGTTTGGGATACATTTTATTGTATTATTTAATTTTAGTTTAGATTTAATTTTTTCATCGCCAAAAGCTTCTACAATGATATGACTATCATAACCAAGAAAGTTATGTAAGACGACAGGAATAAAATCTGGCGCATGAAATTTTAAAGTGCAATAGTTATGAGCTGCTCCGCGATACTGGCTGGATGGATGACAGTGATCGCGCACTTTATCGCCTGAACATTCTTTAAGCAACAACTTCTCGCAGATATGAGAATTAACTGCATCATCAAAATCAAGTTGTTGTTTGGATGTTATTTTCATTGGAGCTGTTTCGAATAATTTGTTGAAAATCTGATTAACTTCGTTTATTAAATTTTTTTAGTAACCACATGGCTGAACTTTCAGACTCGCCATTTTTACATCTGTATAACTTTACTGGACTTGAAAAAGTATCGTTAGAGCAACAACTACCGTATAAGCTGCTCCACAAGGAACATGTTGTATGTTTCTTGTACTTGATTTATTTGGATTATTTTCTGCACCGGCCACAAGAACAAGTAGACACTCGAAATCAGCATAAATGACAAACGGGATACTTAGCTTATGATTATAATTTTTCAATTTTAGTACTTTTTCTTTTTCTCCTGGCATGGTTATTCTTTGAATGTTAACACAGTATTTGAGATGCTCTTGCAGTTTTTCATCTTTAGAAAAAATTTTTAAGCAACTGTAACATAAATATTTCTTATATTTATTTTTATTTTTATTATATTGTCTGCCAAATAGGCCGTTAAAGTTTTTTTTATCCAACTGTAATGTCCTTTATAAAATAATAAATTTATTGTCCTTTGTGTAGCAGTGGCTGAATTATATCTTGGGTAAACATTTTCTTTTTCATCTAGTCCGAAAACGTTTACTGAAATATCGTTTTGTTTTTCAAATTTTGGTATCTGATTCTCTGCTACTTGAAAAGTTATTCCGTTAAAATTTAACTCATCTTCGTACGGCACATATTGTTCAACTCGATGACAGTTACATCTTTGAGGATGTCTCGCAGACAAAATTGCCCAACGATAACATTGGTCAAGCAATTATGAGCAAACATCAAATCATCGCGATCAAATTTTAGTGTTATAAATAAAATGTTATCAAGATTATTTTTTCTGTTGCCGTTAAAAGCATTTTATCAGAATCGCCTTGCATTACAATAACGTTAACAGAATAAGCACTATATCCCGACAGACATTTTTGCACTGCCTCATCTAATTCTCTGTAATTTAATATATCAACATTCTGATGATATTTTATTTCACGAGATTTCATCTCGTTAGTCATTATTATTATAAATTAGATAAAATATATTAGAATATATGGACTTGATTAAGCGACTTGATGATATATATGCTGACGACAATTTTACACCGCAATATAATTTCATCTCTGGCGATGCAGATAAATCTGTTAGTTATGACGAAGATGACATTTTGTACAACAATGACGATGAACAAGACGATGTATATATGATTGATAAAAAAATTACAGAGGAACGACGACTGGACGATATAATATTAAGTATCATATCGCTAAAAAAAATAATAAAATTTAATTTTACAATTGTCGAGCAACTAATATTTTCGCAACTTATAAAACCATTTCTTAACGTAAAAATAATTAGCAAGCAAGGAAGTATAAAATATGATTTTATTTTTGTTAAAAATATTCAATTTAATGCCAGTCGATAATGCAAACAATTTGCATTTAATGTCGTTGTGTAGACCGGTCAAATATAAATCTGTACTGATGAAGTACGAACAAATTTATAACAATACTATTTTATAGATTTAGTTGGTATCCAGCTGTTAAATTTATCGCTATGCACACGCTATTTAACTAAACTTTTATTGCCTTTATTCCTGATAACTTTTTCAATAACAAATATATCATGCTCAGTTTTCTGAAGTCCTTGTTCGGAAAACTACCAGTTATAAGCTCATTCAATAATTCTTTTACCGCACAGGTAACCGGTATTGTCAGTAAAACTTTATCAATAACAAATACTTCTTCGCTCCAGTTTGGAGTAAATCCTTTTTGAATGTTTTTTGGTTTCGTCAGAGAAATTCTAACTTTATCACCAACTTTAAATTTATGTCTGCGGTACAAGTTTTAGTTTGCTAATATCGAATTTTTAATTGCGTCGTTTGGTGAGATTTGTATTGATCTGTGCTTCGTGTTATTATATTTATCAACAATTTTCTGTAGATTGTCAATATATTTATTTGTATTTTTAGCTGTCAAATGTTTCTGTGTCAGCTCGTTTAGCGTGCGATTAATTAGCTCGATGACAACGCTCTTACCTTCATTTCCTGTAACATATTTTTGATGTCATTTTGTTCAGAAAACTGCTCAATTTTTTTATTAAAAAACTCTGCTCCATAATCAGTATAGATTCTGTTTGGTTTTCTTTCTGTTACTGTTATTATCTGTTTTAACGCATCAGTTTTCGACGTTCCTGTTTTATCTGCAACAGGTACACTAAACGTGTATTTGCTTAAAAAAAACATCTACAACGTTAAAAAGATAGCTTTGTTATCATTAAACTGAGCAAGATTTGACACATCAACTAGATATATCGCCCTGATATCGTCAACGGCATTTGCAACAATTTTACGTCGCGGAAACTTTTTTTTTTTTGGTTTGTGTAGCTCTGATGCAAGATCATCATTCAATTCTTTTTTACCGAGTCCCAATTTATATTTTGCTCCAAAAAGCCCTGCACCAACCTTCTATCAGCACGCTCTCGCATATTTACAGGTTTCATATCAAGTTCGTCTATCATTACTTTATTACAGCTGTGCTTATTTTGTTCATTATCACGGTAGCAAATATCATGAAGCATTGCATTAACTTGAATGTAAGGCTCTTGTCTTAGTAATGGATTATCGTTTTGATCTAGTTGTTTATCTAGAGGATTGTATGGCCCAGTATATTTGTGGCAAGGTAATGTCCAACCGCCTTTTTGGTTTCAGTAATTTGCCAATTAATTTATGTATATCTATACCTGTTCCAATTATGTCTTTGTTGTTACATTTCTTACAGTATGTAACAATTTTATCTTGCTTAAGACAGAGATCTCTCTCACAATCACACTCGAATATCATTCTTTATTAATCATCTACTAAAATAACCTTGTCTCATTCAGCTCCGAACGACTTTGTCGTTGGCAATTTCTTTGAAAACCTACTTTTTCTTTTTCCACACATTGCGCAAATACATTTCAGCTTTGTTCGATTATTTTTTGTTTTTTCTCTTGTTTGATCGGTATTTTCTGTTTTCGTTTTGCACTTGAGACAATGTGTTGACATTTTTATATTTGTACGATTGTACAAAATTAATTGCAATCTCATCATTAGCGTTAGAAGGTTGCTTATCAAAGTGTAAAATAAATTTTAAAAATTTGATATTGGAGACATTTGTTTTACAAACACCACACAATAGGATCCAAAAGCATTTGTTCCAACTTGCTGTAGTTCATTAGACGAATAATTTTGTATTTTATATCTTTTTCTGATAATTTATTTTTATTGCGTCACCAGGTGGAAGTCCAAATGAAATAAAATAATTGTTATTACAAACAGTTACCCGACGCAAGCCAGATCCGTCGCTGAAGTTTTGTTTATTTATCACACTCGAGCCATCAGCAAAGACACCTTCGGTGTTAAGTTCATCTTTGGAATAAACTCCACGGAAATGTTTTACATTTTTTAGCTTATCAAGTATATCAAAGTTAATTAATGCGGACGTGTGCGTGGTAATGTTAGTCCTCGGTCAATTCCCAGCAGATTTGGCAATAGACTTCCCGCTACTCCCGGCAGCAATGGTCCCATAAATCCGCCTTTGTTTGCTTTTCGTTGTCAGTAACTCCACCAGCTTTGTTGGGGTGGATTGTCTGGGTTTGGTTATCGTTATCTAGAGGTGATCGCCGACGGTGTAATTTGCCCGGAGCGAGTAAATATCAATAGAAATTTTAAAGTTTACAGGTGGAATACATAAAGATCTGAGCAGGTCTATAAAACAAAAGACACGAGCCCCCGTACATGTACATAACCATATAATTTAATCAAATCTCATCGACAATAAAATTCATCAACAATTGTAATAATGCATTACATTAGAAAGATACACTTCTTTTGATTTAAATTATTCAATGAATTTCAAACACAAATAAGCTTTAACAAATAGCCGATCTGTTATGCGATAGAATTAATTCATCATCAAATCGAGTGAAGACCGAACCACTGCTTTGTACAGATTCATAACCTGATAGATTTTGCCTCAGTCTAAATCCCGGCGACTGTTCCTTTGACTTCCTTGTGCCTGTAAGTCTGTGTCTTTTCACTTTCACTTTTTTTTTCACATTCTCAGGTGTATTGCTGCCTTTGGCCTTCCAACTCTGTGTGGTCACTTTGGCTTGGCAAGTTCGGGATACGTCACGTACAACCCTGGTGGGACAAATCTCACCTTGCAAAAGTAAACAAACGACACCCTAAGTGTTCTGCTGTATACCTCTTTAGAGAAGAGCTCATAACTCTTTCTTGTTAATATCAGATAAATCCTATCGTAATTCAAACAGCTACTACGGTCATCTGGTCTTACCTAAACACTGCGGACTGTACAAACCTAGTTCCCTAAGATTAATGTACTTCCTAATGGCTATTTCAATTGCTGTCTTACATTACATCACCCCGAGACATCAGTTCTGGCCTCGATTTAATTACACAAGTGAATGAATGAAATTCCTTACATGTCACAACCATGGTATTTATAGAGAATACACATATTCAAGTCTCTAACATATATAAAACCCCACTACATGGTTTACAAACATTAATTTCACATGGTTCAACAACGTTAATTCCAGTCAATACGCACTCAAGTCTTTATCATATGTGACATTATCTAAATCGGAGAATTTACACGAATTCTCGTACTCATATCAACTAAATTCTAGATACATATTTACCTATAACAATCGAGACTAAACAATCAAACGATTCATCAAACATATATAAAGAATATCATTGTACGGATTCATATCGATAAACTCGTACAGTTCTATTCATCAAGAAAATTGATCTGCGAATCTAATCCAGATAAAAACATGCAAATATAAGCAAATAAATCAAACAATTCGTCACACAGTTGTAATCATATCAAGAGAATGGATCTACGAATATAAGCAAATAAATCAACAAATCGTGATATCAAGGAATTTACATGAGCTTGATGCAAATACCTTGTGTCTTCAAGCTTTACCGCTAGAATTGTTTCGTAGATTTTTCCAGACATCCAATGCCTTCGATCCTAATTACGAGCGAATATCTTCCAAATCAGCCCTGAGTCTTTCACCCTTTGATACTTCTCTCGTAGAAGAAGTGTAGACTAATTTAAAATTGTTGCGATACGCATATTAAACTGATAGTTTTCGAGTGGAATCACGCCCCCTTTACACAGCGTAACCAATCAGAATTAAATACATCTCCCTCCTAAATTTGGAGCCAAAATTGTAGTCCGTCTGCCAAACGGATTACCAAATACCTATCGCTGGGAAGTTTCAGAATTATAGTTTTCGATACAGATCGGAGGTTAACCCCTATCCCTCTGCAGTTAAATGAACAAAGTTTCAATTAAGAACCACTGCTCGCATGACAGTGACATTACCAATCAGTGCGTTACAACGGTTTAAACTCGTGCCAGTCCCCATAAATCTAATTAATCGTACACCTATCCAACTTAATGTTTTCTTCATAGATCGACAGAAATTTGCACCCTTACATTCCTGATCGCGTCTGTTTTTTCGTTGTTGACTTTTTTT
The DNA here is from genome assembly GCA_016617855.1 of Megalonaias nervosa. NCBI lineage: Eukaryota > Metazoa > Mollusca > Bivalvia > Unionida > Unionidae > Megalonaias > Megalonaias nervosa. The sequence goes on from JAECUM010067477.1 coordinate 8,364, forward strand.
CGTTGTTGTTTTTTGTCGGGGCAGTATATGTATCCTTAGATAAAAGTTTTCTTTATGCAATTGCCAGAGACACCCTTTTTCGTTGCGCCAGATACTGCGCCGGACGCTGCTGCTAATCCTAATGTACCAAGTACTGGCAAAATTTTAGGTATTAAAGTTTTGACTATTACAACTATTGCCGGCCAAAAGAAACCACCTTGTTTTGCCATCGCAGTTATTTCTGTGGCACTTAAATTTCAAACAAAATTCTTTTTGCAGTCATATTTATTTATTTGTTTTTCGGTTAGCATTAATTTTGTTTAAATACATTTATAACCATGTTTTATTTTTAATGAAACATGCCTTCTGCTTAGCAACAGCAGCTGCTAATTTTGTAACTTGACCATCAGTCAAATATATTTCTTTTACAATATATTTTGTCATTATATACATATTACAGAGTAATCTTCAAGTTTTTCAAACTTGTATCGACATTTTACCTCCGAAGGAGTCAATTGTTATAAATCTGTCGCTGATCACTAGCGCGTACACGTACAACTGTGCTGCTGGAGCTACTCCAAGTGTCCAGGTAATTTTAATATCAGCTGTCGAATCAATATCACGAACGTTGTGTTTACTAACATCAAATAAAGTGTACGAAATTCCTCTACTGATATCTGAGATCCGTCTCCGACATCCTGATATTTTTGCACTGCATCCATAAGATACATGTACGGTCGGGTAATATTTTTATTAGCGTTTTCTGCAAAATCGCATTCTATCGCTCGTTCCGGATATTGCTTTGAATTTATTCTAGCATATATTCATCTAACATCGGCGTTATCAAATATTGCATTATTTTGTTGTTGGTCACCACGTCGCGCTTGTTGCTGAAATACAACAAACAATTGCTGCGGTAGTTGTTCACTTGACGTTGTTGTGACGCGCCATGTGTAGTCGGTGGTATTTGGAACAGCTGTTTGATATATTTTATGTTGCTGAAAATAAATTCTGTTTGTGTGTTTTTGTAGTATATCATTTAATTCTGCTGCTTTTGTAACTGACGGCGTTATTCGTGGCATCCACAGCGCAAGTTTTAAATTGGACATCAGCTCCTTCAAGTCGAAATAAACAATCATTTTGTTCTGCCCGATCAAATTTTACTGTATGTTTAACTCCAAGAAATGCCTTGTTGTAGCCCCTGTAAAAGCCAAATATTGTACTAACGGAAGCATTATTGTACTTTGACGTGATTCTGCTGTAAGTGTTTTTCTCCTAGCATAACGTTCATTGTAAAGTACATTTCTTACGCTAATTGCGTTATTAATCAAATTTAACATTGCAATGCCGTCCGCAGCTGCACCTGGTGATGTTATACCAAGATTATTACAAGCAGCAATAAGTGAGACTCTTGTAGCGTCTGCGTTAGCGGCTGCATCTGGTGCGACTATACCAAAATTGACAGCATTAGCGATAAAAAAGTCTCTTACAATTATAACATCTGCAGCGGGATTATCTCCATGTGCTAATGCTCCTTTTGAAATAAATTCACCTGGCGCAGCTGCACCAGCACCAGTATCTTTAAACAACATCATGTTAGTTGAAGTTGATCTGGAGTTATCATCGGAAAAAGAAATAATATTTTGTACAGTGCTCGCAACTTTTAGGTGACTTGAAATATCTTCTACCGTTTGATTAGCCATCTGATATCTGGCATTTTTAAATAAGCCCCAGCCGTTGTTTGTAAGAGATATTTCTGCTCCAGCTGCAATTGCGACAGGTGGATTAGCCACTGTCATAATCTGGCCACGTACTTCCAACATTGCTTTGTGAGGCAGTACAAATACGTCCTCGTCACGCGTATTAAATGTTCTAACGCCCGCCTTATTTGGTTCATTAGAATTTTCGTCAAGATACTCAACATACTCAAATTCTGTTACTGCGTCGTGGATGTCATAAGTCTCTGCTAAATCAAGATAATTTCTAGCAGACATTTTTTTATTTATTAGGTTACACAAAATTTGTTTGTTTTTTTTTTTTTGTTGTTGTTGTTGTTGTTATCATTGCACGTTCAGTTTCTTTTGTTGGGGAGATTTCTGATATAACTTGTTTTATATCTGCAACCGTTGGCGCTGCCGACAGTTGGCCTTTTAATTTATCAGCTATTTTTTTCCCACTCATTTCCAGCGGCAAATGCAGCTCCAGTTTCAAAAGCTTTTGACGCCTCAAGTGCAATTGGCGCAACTTTATTCGCTATTCCTGGAACATTTTCAATAATCTTAGTAAATATATTTCCTAAACATCCTCCAACTATTTTTCTTCTAGAAACTTATTTTCTCTGTTTCATTATACCTGAGGTTGTACAAAAATCCCAGTCAATAGCTATGCGCGTAGGTGCAAATAATAAGTAACAACCTCATTATTCAAATCCAGTTGTCGTCCAGATTGATCTGTCAATTGCATACTTATTTCTGGTATCTGATTTCCAATATTTAGCGTATAATAAATAACCTGCCTTGGACTAATTTGCATAAGTGAACCTGGTGGAACATCTGGTGGAAAACTGTATATTGTTTGTCCTTTACTGCCTCGGGCTGAGTAAGATCCAGATGCAATATAGCAATTTATTAATATTGTGTTTACTTCAGTTATATTTACTGGCAGTTCACCGTCATACATACGTTATAGTTTGTTCTGTGGTTGATCCATAATGTTTATGATAAAATCCTATCAACTGCGGAATACTTTATGCTGATGAAAAATCGATTAACATATTATTTTTTAATGTTACTCTAGCACGTAACGTGTTATAATTCGGTGTCAGCTCAAAATTGTCAGCGATACCGTTTACGTTTGTTATCAGCTCTTTAATTGTCTTATTTAGCTCAGTGATATTATAAGCTCCTTGTGAAATTTAAATGTTGTCCATCATTTGTTAAATGTTGTTCATCATTTACTCCAGTTTTTACATTGGCCATAGAATGCCATGCCGTGCAGGAAATTAGTCCAATCTCATATTGTTTTTTCAGGATCCAGTTGTATTGGCGGAATATAATTTACTGAAACATTTGCGCTATCTCTCGCGGCTGTGCTAGAGTCTAGTAATAATATTGTTGACATTGCTATTTATTATATGTTTTATAAAATTATGTCGCCGCGATCAAACCGCGGTGTAAAATTGTGTATTCGTCAGATGTTAATAAATTATCCGATCTCAAATGATCAAGTATATAAATTATTTCATTATCAATTTGAACACCAACATTTCCAGTTTCCTTTGATGATATCAATAGCATTAACCTGCCTATCATTTCGGCTACTGATGGAAATATTTTTACCCCAGTGCGACTTGTTTTTTTCTTTTGCTATACGTATTTCATCATAACTATCAAACCAATTTTTAAAATCTCGTCCTTTAGTATCTTTAGAACGGAATATGTCTGCTGCACGTATAAAATTAGTAGCAATAAAACCGTTTCTAGATTGATCAAAAAGTGTTTAAATATCTTTTTCTGTAGCTTTACTAATTTTAGCTAAAGCTTTGTCTCCATCTTCTTCAATATTATTTAATGTTTTAATCAGATTATCGTATTTATCTTTTTCCCAATTTTTAATATTATCAACATCGTCAATATTATTTTTTGTCATAAAATCAAGATATTCTGATCTTTCTACTTTATCTGATACATTATTTTCCATTGTCTCTAAATTCTCAGTTTCCTCTGAACTTTTAGTTTTCTCTTGACTTTCAGCTGATATTATTTTCTCTTGATATTCTTCCAGTTTCAGCTAATATTCTTCTGATTCTGTTTTTTTGCGTTCTTTTATGAAATTGTCATCTAATATTTTATATTGTCTGTGAAATTTTCACCCCTTACCTAAACCTTTGTCTCTAACATCAATAGCTGTTCGGTAAAAGATTGTAGCGATAATACCCGTCCTAATTTTATAAACGAGTTGAATCATATGTTCGTCTTTCACAGCTTTATTCAATTCGGCACCAGACTCACTACGATCCACCATCATTGCAACTAAATCATTATTAAGTTTACCATACCTTTCTTTTGACCAAGTTTTTAAATTATCCATATCATTTATATTATTTTATTTTAAAAATGCATAATATTCATCATCGGTTATTTTATTACCTACTTTTTCTCTAAAAGAACTTCTTTTTTCTCCAACATCTAAAAGCTTTACTGTTAACTCGCCAATTTTTTTCCTGCTCTTTTTCAATATCCACTTATTTGTCTGATAACCTGCCCAGAATACGTCTGATTTCATGTGTACTTAACTCTGATAATCTTCTCTCAAAAGCAAGTGGATTATTGATCAGCCGATTTAGTTCAGCTTGCCTAGCAACAGGGTCAACCATATTTGCTACAAGTGCCTCAGCTAATCTTTTTCTTTCTTCCTCAGATCTGGCAACAATTTTTTTTTAACAGCTTCTTTTTTAAGTTCGTCTGATGGCGGTAAAATTTCAGATTGTTTTCCAAGAAAAGCATCAGTAACTGGTTTAAAATTTTAGCTGATTCTTCTGCGGCAACTTTTTGACCACGTCATGCTTCTTGCACTTTGTTCTTAAATTCTGCCTGATATTGACCAAGTTTTTTTTAGATCTTCTATATGTTTTCTGTACTTTGCTCGTTTATCCATTTTATATCAAAGATGTTTGATAAAACTACTGTAGATAATTTTCAATACAACAGCGAAACATCTTAGTTGGATCACGTGTAAGTTTATCGAATAAAAATAAATTATATTTATCTTTTGTTGCCTAATGATATAGTTCAATAAATTTATCTTTTGTTACGTCGCCACATTGCTCGTTTGCAATATTTGTAACGTCAAGGTTGTCCAGTCCTGGAAATAATATAAAACAACCAGCATTTCTCCGAATAAACCTGTCAACGTTATTTAAAACTAGATAAACAGAATTACATTTTCTTATTACGCGACAGTGAAAAATATGATCTAATTTTATTCATTTCTTCATTGTTTAGCGGAATATCATCAAAAACAACTATCTTATGTTTATCTGAATCAAGTTGATTAACTGGGACAAGCTCTTCTGGTTGTCTGATGACAAAAAAAATATTTTCACCAGCCTCAAGATCATCACCAAGTTTCTTATTATATTCGTTAAGTAGTTCGTACTTATCTTGTTGTGGATTAGTTGTGTAAATGTAAACTCGCTCATAGTTAAAATTATCACCCAACAGTAAATTCATCTGCAAATTTGTTTTCCCCGATCCAGTTCTTCCAACAATGAGATGATGACAATCTTTAAGTTCGTTCTTGTGTGTATGTTGCACCACCTTCTCTGTATCAAAATTTAACATCGACATATTATAAATTAAGTTGATAAAAATTGTCAGACAATAAATAAATAATGAGCTATTATACAAATTTTGGAACAACATTAGGAGATTCGTCGGCTATAAGTACAATAACAAACGGCAATATAAATTTATCAGGCTACCTAGAAAAAACTTGATATATAATGACAGGAAACCTGTCTAAGTCAAATCAACGAGTATTAGGTTTAGAAACAAATTATCCGCCAATAAATGTTGTTAATACACAAGCTGTTAGTTATGCACAACTGAAATCTGTTGGCGACAGGAGGGACTTTAAGCGGTAACTTAGATATGTCGGAAAAAATTAATAAATTTGGAGACCGGGTATCCGCAAGCAAACTTAAATCAAACCCAAGCGGTAAGTTATTTACAGTTGAAGTATATGGACGGCAACAAGCTTGACAAAACCGGTGGAAAGGTTATAGGTAATATCAACATGTCGAGTAAAAAAAAAAAAGTATTGGGTTGGAAACTGTATATCCGCCAGCAAATGTTGATAACACACAAGCTGTAAGTTATGCACAGTTAAAATCTGTTGACGATAACAAGCTTAATAAGGCCGACGATACAAAGACAGGTAACCTGATAATAAGCAATAACTCAAAAATAACTGAATTACCGACAACCTCGCCACCAGCTAATGAGACTCACGCTATTAGATATTCTCAGTTAAAAGAAGAACTTACCCCATATTGTAAACGATCCGGTGGACCAATGTCAGGCAATATAAACATGAGATGCAACAAAATCATGACAACATATGTTCCAGTTAACCCTAATGCTCTGACAAATAAAGCGTATGTTGACAGTCTGTCTGGTGGTATAAAACGAAACAAAAACAATGTTGGGTATATTCCAACACTTTTTAAGGCAACTGACAATCGAGTTGGGTTTGAGGTAAGCGCATCAGCATATTATCCTGAAAACTATCCTCATCACGCTTTCTCTGATAGACAGGAATGGACGACAAACGGGGAAGTTGAAAACGTTTGGATTAAAAGTAAATGTCCCACTACAGTTGCTATTTGGCAATTTCATTTGCGCGCTCGATTAAATTCTAGTGTTGGTCGAATTTATAATTGGCGGTTGAAGGATCAAACGATGATATCAACTGGACAACATTGTATAGTACAAAAAATACGTATATATCAGCAACGCAATATTTTACAATTCCGACAGAAAAAAAACTGTTAACAAGTACTTGTATTTTCTATTTTATGTTGTCGCTGCTGAACATCCGTTTCCAGGATTGACAGCATTTCAAATATACACACTCGACGATCAAATTTAATCTGATGCTATAAAATAATGTCAGAACCACCAATTATAACCTTTGCGAGAGAATTTTATGATAATATTTTTCACGCAAAGAAAGATGTTAGGGACGAATCACCAGCGGCACGTGTGATAAATACTACGAAACATTTTACAATTCCATGATAAACTCCCCATTGTTAGAAGAAGAAAAAAAACATTTGTTCGTATTATGCATATGCAAGGACCACAACTAAAAGACGCAGTAGGAAACTTTGATATTATAAGCAGACACTGTCATCCTGATGATTGTCTGGAAGAACAAAAACAAGTTGAAATCCTGTTTAAAAAAAATATATATATTGCTTAAGCTTGATTTCAAAAATATAAATTTGATAATGCGATCAGGCTTATTAAATGCACGAGTAGCGCAGGATGAAAAACAAATAAACGATAACCATGATCGTCTCGACAAACTAGCGGAATCTAGGATAATAGGAATAAGAAGAAACAAGAAGTTATGTAATAGTTTTTTAAAACGAGAAATTTTTAAGTATCTCGGCATGTACTACCACGACAAAGAGACCCTAATTAAAATTATTACTATGACGGTGGATACGGAGTTCATTATTAAAGTGTACCCAAACGCAATTTTGCCAGTGATACGTAAAAAACTAGAATTTGATCCGATTATTGTTGACAGATCTCTAAAAATAATCAAACATTTTGACGATGAAATGAGTTATCTTAGTGATGATGAGCGAGAAAATTTTTTTGAAGAAGTAACACAAAGTTGGAAGTACAGATTGATTCTTATTACGACATAAGTGAAGAACATGATATTCCATTTCCATTAATCCAGCGCTCTAGACAATTGTTATTACGAAATTATTATGATGAAATTAAGAAAATACTCACAAAACCATATGAAAAAATAACGTTAAAAGTAGCTTCTGCTATTGGTTGGCTCACAAATGAACTAGACAAGCTTAAACAATTAATTCTAATAAATTTTGTAGTCGCATACGCAATTATCAGACAACATCTTGTTCTCAAAAATTTCACGTTAGATCAAATAAGCTTGGTATTAGGGTTTAATGATGAAACAGAAAAAGATTGCGGTAATTTAGTAAATAAAACAGATTTGTATGAAGGTGAATTAGAAGACATTTTTATTCATATACTTGGTTTAAAAAAAATGAGGTACTAACAGATACACGATACAATGATACTTGGTCGGATGTTTATGACAAGTACAGAGAGTTTTTAGCTGATCATCACAGTAATATGTTCCGCGAGTTTCTTGATCCAATTGTTGGTACTAAAATGTTTCCAATTGTGTAAAAATTGTGAACAAATATTGTAAAATGAAAAAACAGATAATCGATTTCAATCATATTTCAGAAGAAATTCCAAAACAAGATGTTGAAGCACTAATACAATATTATAAATTTATCATAAAAACCTTTGGTGTGTAAAACAATGTTATAAGTCTTACAGTAGAATACTTCGAGTAATATTATACTGTCCACTGCTAATGACCAGCTCTGACATAATCTCAA
>JAECUM010067478.1:0-25579 GCA_016617855.1 Megalonaias nervosa
TTTGTAGTTCGTTGTTTTGTAGTACTTTAGGTGTCTTGATGCTTCGGGCTGCTTCTTTTTGCAGTTGATACAGATGTCTACCTTTGTTGGTGGTATCCCAGTATTGCTGCCATTTCTGATTTATTTGCTGTCTAACCTGGCTGTATAATTCTTGGACGCTGTAAGCAATGGGTTGGACATCGTTGTTGTGTAGATTATGTTTTGCTACGAGGTCTGCTTTATCATTTCCAAACAGGTTGATGTGAGATGGTACCCATAAAAATTCCACGTTGAACTGGTTTTCTTCCAGTTCCCGTGTTATTAGCATTGTTTCCTGCAGCATATTTCCCCTGCTTTTTGATGTACCAGTTTCTATTGATTTCAGAACGCTTAGTGAGTCCGTTATGATGACGTGGTTTTTATGTGTTTGGGTTTTATCCATAATAGTGCCTCTTTTATCGCCCATAATTCTGCTGTATAGATGGAACATCCGTCTGGTAATCTGGCGCCGATTTGGATTTGTTGCTCGGGTACCACAATGGCTGCCGATGTTCTATTTAGTTCTTTGGATTTGGACCCATCTGTGTAGATTTTTCTATATCCTGTATAATTTTCCTCTAAGATTTTGCGGATTCCGATTAGGATTTTCCAAGGGTTGCGTTGTTTATGTCCTAGTGTCAGCGCTGTAAAGTTTATTCTGGGCGCGTTGTTCTTCCAGGGTGTGATGTCGCAGATTTTGTATTGTTCAGCCTGGATTTCTGGCATTTGCATTTCCTCTCGAAGCATATGTACTCTCTTGCTAGCCGGGGGGTTGGGCACTAGTTGTTTACTGAACGGCCTCGCGCAGTTTCGAATAGCTATTTTAGTTGGGTTGTTATCCGAGTGTATAGAGTTTCTAATGGCATATCGTAAGATATGTTCTTCTCGTCTTATGTTCAAGGGTATTTCTCCTGTTAGTATCTGTAGTTCGTCGTTCGATATTTGGTAATGTTCCTGTGCATAGTCTAAGTGCTTTATATTGTATGCCGTCTAATTTTTGGAGAAGGGAATCATTTGCAGATGCATATATTTGGCAGCCGTAGTCCAGTTTGGCTCTAATTAGTGCCTTATATAGCATGCGTAGAGTATGCTGGTCAGCTCCCCATGTTGTTCCCTTTAGGTGTTTTAGTAGTTTGATATCTTGTTGGCATTTCCTGATTAGTTCCGCTATGTGTTGTTTCCAGCTGAGGATTTCGTTAGTAGCATTCCTAGGATGTACGTCTGTGTGACAAATTTTACCGGTGTTCCTTGTAGGTATAGTGTTGGGTATTTGGGTTTTTGTCTGTTGTGCGGGGAAAAAAGCATTCCAACCGTTTTTTCACTGGAAATTTTAAAGCCCCAGTTGTCTACCCATTGTGAGATTGAGTCGAGGTTCTTTTGAAGTAGATTGATATATGTTTGGTTGTTGGGATCTCCTGCTTTCGAAATTCCGCTATCGTCTGCAAACTGGGATAGACCGATTGAGTTGTCGATGTAGTCGCCGAGGTTGTTAACCATGATGTTGAATAGTGTAGGACTTATTACACTTCCTTGGGGTGTTCCGTTGTCCAATGTGTAGGTGTTGGAGGTTGTGTCGCCTCTTCTAGTTTTAATTTGTCTTCCTGTTAGGAAATTTGCTATCCAGCGATGCATCCTTCCATTGATACCATATTGATTAAGTTTGGCGATAAGTCCTTTCTTCCATACGAGATCAAAGGCTTTTTCAAGGTCGAGGAAAATTGCTATAAGGTGTCTGTGACTTCTTTGATTTGTGTTAAAGGCTAATTTGATGTCCGCTTCTAGTCTTATTAGCTGATCAATGGTGGAGCGTCGGTTTCTAAATCCACTTTGACTTTCGAAGAGTAGTTGGTTTGTATCCATGTGGTATTTTATCCTGGTGTTGACCATAGTTTCCATAATTTTGCAAATAGTGTTTGTGAGGGAGATAGGTCTGTATGAGGCTACCTTTTTAGGGTCTTTTCCTGGATTTGGTATTGCTATAACTATTGCCTGTTTCCATGGTGTTGGTATTTTTTCTGTTTCCCATATATGGTTTATCATGTCGATTATGATTAACTGCATATTTATTGGTAGATGTTTGTAGATGGCGTATCCAAGGTTGTCCTCTCCTGGTGCTGTGGGTTTTTTGTTGTGTAGTGCTTTCCTCCATTCTTGTAGTGTGAAGTAGGCGTTTAAAGGTGAGCCGTTGCTTGCTTGCTCTGTGGTTTGGTATTTGAATATGTGGGGGAAGTCATTCTCTATTGTTTGTCTCTGTGCCATAAATGTCTGTGTGTGATTATTGTTACTGCTGGAATGAGCGAAATGTTTTGCGAGTTGCTCTGCTCTTTCTTGGTTGGTTTGTGCTCCAGATATTTTAGGTATTGTTGTCGGGACCTTTCCTCTTATGGCTTTGATTTTTGCCCATCCTTCTTTGGATTTGGTGCGATGTGTGAGTTTGGAGCAGTAGGATTTCCATGAGTTTTGTTTTGCTTCTTTTATGACTGTTATCACATTGGCTATTTGTTGTTTATATATGATGAAGTCAGTAGCTAGCTTGGTATGTTTGAAGCGGTTTAGAACCTTCTTTTTTTCTTTAATTGCGTTTCTGCAGATGTCTGTCCACCATGGTACGTTGTTTGTATTTATCTTTCCGCTTGTTTTGGGTATAGATTCTTGTGCAGCTTCATTCAGTACTTTGATAATGTTGTTGTAGTAGAGGTTGGTATCATTGCTGTGTAGGTCCTCTATATGTACTTTGCTCAAGATTGCTTGGAATAAGTTCCAGTCCGATTTTTCTATTTTCCATTTTTGTGTATTCCGCTGTTGCTCCTTTAGGGTTTGTAGATAAATGGTAGTATTTATCGGGAACTGATCACTTCCCAATGTACTTTGTTGGAGTACTTCCCAGTCCGCGATCAGTGCTATAGATGTTGTGGCTAGTGTTAGGTCCAATGTTGTGAAGTTCCCGGATGTGGGGTCTATTCTGGTAGGTGTTCCTGTGATTAGGATTATAAATTGGTTTTCTCTGGCGTAATTTTCCACCTTTCTGCCTCTGGTGTCAGTATGTTGTCCTCTCCATTCTGTTTTGTGTGCGTTAAAATCTCCACAAATGATACAGTTCTTGCATCCGTTTTGGAAAATTTGTAGGAAGCTGTTGGTGGGATTTGTAATGTGGGCAGGGGGGTCATATATGTTGTAGATTGTTGTTGTTTTGGGTCCAGTTTTGATTGAGATTCCTTGGTGTTCAATTTGGTTGTCTGCAAGATCCACTCTGGTGTCTGCAATTGTGTTATGTATGTAGAATGCGAGTCCTCCACCTCTGCTCCCATTGTCCCTGTGTTTGTGATAGTTTGTATCATAATCTGGGTAATTTCGTGTGTGTTGTAGTTAGAAGTGTTTCTTGGAGGCATATTATATCTGGTTTGTGTGTGGCTGTATTGATTGCTGATGTTAGTTCTCCTTGGTTTGCTATTAGTCCTCTGCAGTTCCATTTGCCAAATGGTAAGTGTTGAGTTAGGGTTTTTATGTTTTGTAGTAGAGTTGTTATCCATAGTAAATGTGCGTTGATGTTTATGTTTTTGGTAGTAATTTGAAGAGCTTCCTGCGGTAGGGTTGCTATCCATAATGGGGGTACATTCTAGTTTACCTGTAAATGTATTGTCCCGTGAATTGATTTAGTTGTCCTTTGTAAGTATTTTTTCCATTTCTTTATAGAGCAGGTAGCAGGCATCTTCTCTTTTGATCTGGTTGTTATATGATTTCTTTTTAATGCCTTGGATTATTTCCTGCAGTTGTAGGGTTAAGAGTTTTGCATCCAGATAGTCGGTAGGTGTGGTGTTCGTATCCTTAGCTATAGTGTGTTGCTGTATAGTGTGTTCCGAAGTCATACTTACGTTGTGGTGTTGTCTTCTCATAGTTGTCTGTGGTGGGTGTGGAGTAGTTGTAGTCCTCTTTTGGATAGTTGCAGCGGGTGGTTCTGTTCGATTTGTTGTTGTTGTTGTTGTTTTAGGTATCCCTTGAGAAGTTGTGGTGGTTCGATTTGGTCAAGTTGTGATTGTGTTTTGGTTTGAGAGGAGTTCTTGTTGTTCCTTTTTTGCTTGTTTGTAGGGGATTTGTTTGCATTCCATGAGCTGTATAATTCTTTTTTCAAATATACTATGTGGGCATTTCGGTGAATATGGCGGATGTGGGCCTTTGCAGTTAGCACATTTGTGTGTTTTATAGTTGCAAGTTTCTATATGTTGTTCTCCACATATGCAGCATCTTGAGTGGTTCCGGCATCGTTTAGTGAAATGGCCCCAGCGTTGGCAGTTGTTACAGTATCGGGGTTTGTTGATGTATTTGTGTATGGGTTGCGTCTTTTCATGGGGTCCCAGTTTGATGGTCGTGGTTGGCGGGGCAGTGAATTCGACCAAGACAGTAGGCGTCTCTTTTCCGTGTGCATTTCGCAATTTTGTAATACGTTTGAGTGTATCGTTGTTGTATTTTATGTCTTTTTCTATCTCTGTAGTGTTTTTTCTTAGATGTGTGTGTGGTGGCTTTAATATTGCTTTGAAGCCTGTGTTTGTGCCGCCTTTCTCTCGTCTAGTGCTTGTGTCTCTCCTCTGGGTTTTGCTTCTTTGGGTGGTTGTTGGATTGTTTCTGTAATGTGGTGTATGAGTCGCTCGATGTCGTTTGACGGTGACTTTGTTTCCTGCTATTTGTGTAATTTCCAGATATTTGGCTACCTGGTTAATGATGTTACACCAAATGATGATATAGCTCCGTGGTCTTACGATTTTGAATATACCTCTGTGATGTTGCATTAATGCAGTTGCCAGGGTTTTGGTGTTAATTCGCAGGAATTTTTCTGTATAGCTGCTGATAAATAATGTCAAATGTGGTGGATGATATTCATATTTTTTTGGTTTTGTTCTCATCTGTTGTTGTTGAGACCCTGTGTGTTCTTCAGTCTGGTTTAGTTTTGTGGTGGCGTGGTGTTTATTTGTGTTTCCATTGTTGTTCCTGTTGTCTGTGTTGCTTATGTTGATTTTGTTGGCATGTTGTTTTTTTCCATCTGTCTTGGTAGCTTTGCTTGACGTTATTCTTTCGTCTGCCTTGATCGTTCTTTTGGTATTGGGTATTCCTTTAACTGGATGTTTTCCTTTTGGTGTTGCAGCATGTTCTTCGTAGTCAGGTATTTCGTAGTAAATATTATTTGCTTCGTTGTGTTGTTTTCGGTTGGTGTCTTGTAGTTCTGTAATGTTGTCTTGCAGAGCTTTCTCAATGTCTCTCATTCTTTTGGTGTAATGTGCATGGAGGGTCCTGCTTGTTGGCTATTATGGATGATATATCTCGGTTTGATCGTGTTGTTGTGGTGGTGGTGGTGGTTGACAGATGCAGTTGCCGTGGATGAGGTGGTGGCAGCTGGAGCCAGCATATATGTTGTGTTGCTATATGTTTCGTTTTGTGTGGTGTTGTCCGTGTTGTTGTTGTTGTTGTTGTCTGTTCTTCTTTTTAGCCCCTCTAGGTGTTGATTTTCAGTTTGTGTTGTTGTTTGTCTCACCATTGTTGTTGGCACTCGCAATTTGTTTTGGGGTTGTTCTTAATGTTATGTAGGTGTTTGGCTTTTCTGTTGTCGGTGTTGTAGTATTTTTTTTCTCTTGTCCGAAATTTTTTTTATTTGGCCTTCGCTTGTCCGGAAAAAGGAAGAGGACTTTGTAGTAGAAAATCTTTTGACAACACAGGCTTGTTGTTTGTAGGATTCCACCCAGGTGTTTGCTAGTTTGTTTTCCCTAGCACCTGTTTTGGGTCCGTACTAGGCCTTCGCTTGCCCGGAAATAAAGGTGGGCAAGAAGACTTTGTAGTGGAAACTCTTTTGACAACACAGGCTTGTTGCTTGAAGGAGTCCAGCTAGGTGTTTGCTAGTATATTTTTCCTAGCACCTGTTTTGGGTCCCAGAAATCGCCAGTACATCGAATTTGGCAGACAATAATACCTTCTTACGAGGTGGAATTGTCTCTCGAGTCAGCTACCTTTCGCTTGTCCGGAAAAAAACCCCCTGTTAGTTGCCGATTTTAGCAATTTGGTATGGAGGACGTTTTTACTTTTTTTTGACATTGTATTCGAAGGAAGAGAAGACAATCAAATTAATATGGAAATATTGTTTACTAACATTACTGTTGCTTTTAATAACTATATACGTCTCTGCTATAAAAGGAAAGAAATTATTCCTGACATTTTGTATCTATAGGTACTTGACCATTTGCACGTCCCAACATAAACATGCACCCATTGCAAGAGTACATGCATTGGCAAACAAGATTTATTATTTTTTAAAAATTCTATTTGAAATAAACCAATTCAAGACAACATATGCATTGTTATCTAGCCAAGCACTGAAAATAATCCCCCGCTTACAAAATATAAACACGTCACCAATCTTTACCTACTCAACTATAATGATATTTTCTTGGTAACTATAATATTCATCCACCCTCCCGGCAGATTGTACCCAACTATCGATTTTTAAAAACAAAAAGGATCAAGGATATTAAAAATGCACAAAACTTCATATCATCATTCATCAATTTATAGTTTTTAACCTGCAGTCTTCCAGGGGTCTCTAAAACTATTAAATCCATCGCGTTTCAATCCAACGGAAGAGTCTTCACTAAGACTACTGCCATATTTGCATGGCTAGTTGGCATTTTTCAGACGGCAGGAGTGATGTAGTCCACCGTTTTCGGTATGCTCAGAAAAATTCCGTAAATGTTTGAGTTACATCCCTTTTAACACTTGCCATTTAAATTTCGTTCAAATTTCTTTATAGAAGTATTGAAACTTAACATGGCAAATACTGTATGCACACGACATTTTTGTTTTTACCTTCTATGCATATGTAGTCCAAGAAACCTTGCACTTTCATTGCAATGGACTTTTCCAAGAGCCGGAAAAGAACAGTGAGCAGGCTGGATTTATTTTTCCTTGCTACACTGTAAATTACGTTTGGATTGAAGCGCAAAACCAGATGACGGTATCAGGAATCTCCTGGAGATATGTTGTATAGGGTAAAGTGTGACTTTGAGTGCAGTCGTCTAATACAATCTGCGATCGATCTCGCAATTCGATTTAGAGTCACAACAGGAACATTCTTGTCAGCCGACCAGGAGGGGTAAAGCCTGGTCGTGACCATTTTCTGCTACCACTGAGACTGTCATTGGTATGTCTAATGCTATACAACAAACTGCTATTCGGAAATAATCGGATTCGACTTTGAACTTGCCTATATCCATTCTGTTTTTCTCATCACGAATCTTGCTGGGCTTATCATACTATATCATACTAAGAAAGATCAAAAAGTTCTTTTGAGATAAACATGCCTTGATAGACATAATATGTCTCGATTTCATACCACAACGAGTCTGTACCAGAGAAAAACAACATGGCCATGTCGACTTAGATTTGTTTGACATAGCCATTGTGAAAACCACAGATCAGCAACTTAGATAACTCCAATATGGCAAAGCAGCAGCAGAAAGGCTTTTTGCGATCGACATTCTATGGATGGCTACTAGGTTCCCATCAAATATTTTCATCGCGACAAAACTGGGATCGACAACCAATTTGTCTCGCTGCTCTTGTATGTTGACTATTGGATGTGGACTAAGTTTCTGAAATTTTCTATCTTTTTGCCAAATACTGAATTATTAATTAACTGAAAGAAATTTCTGCCAAGATTGTTTGTCGCCTTCTTTCTCTTGTCTGTGTTAAAATCGATGTATGGTTTTAGCCAGGCAGATTGTTTGAATTTGATCACGCGATGAATTCTAATTATTTGCATACCCAAGTGAAGATAATGCCTCGGATTTCTGAAGTAGGTGACACGCCTCATCTTGTCCACCAGATTTGGCATCAGCTTTGGAGTACTGAGGTTGCCAGTGTCTAGTTTTGTCTTTGAGTGTCAACGTATGTGGGCTCAAACATAGCCTTGTCTACATACATATTTACTGGAGCAAGTGGATAGCTGAATTTATGCAGGGTACTCGAGATCAACTTCTTGCTTTATAAGATTTCTTCTGTGAAACGTTCTGGCGACAGCCAAAAAAAGCTGCTCAGAGGCAACCGCTGTGGCATAGCCCAATTCATACAGATTATTAGAATCTCATATGACATGATATTTGATTGACTGCGTGGGATCATATTCTGGCAGACATTTGTTGTTGGCTACACAATGAATGTTAGGGATTACTGAGATCACACAGCGAAATCCTTTCTGGATGAAATTGTATAGACTGACATTCGTGATCAATTTCCGCTGAACCGTAAACATCTTGAGCTCGGTATTTCAAGACAAACCTGGACTTGGCGAATACCTTGGTCTGACTAATACCAAGCGGGATCCAAACCGTCATAATACAATCAACTGTCACTAAAACTCCCAAAATTGTCAGCAAACAATAAGACATTTGTTTTTACAGACCAAGGTATTCGCCAAGTTTTTTGGCTGTTGATTTTGTTCCAGACGTAGCAGCATGTTCCTAGCCCGCATCATAATCATCGTCATTATTAAGCTGGCTAACGACATCTTTTTTTTTTCTGAGGCAGTCTGGTTTCATCAAATTTCTCTCAAGATGATATGTAGTAATACGGATAGATTCCTTTGCAAGTGAATAAATCCACGTGATCGCCAAATTCCTTCACAGTATGACGAAATACTTTTGTAGTTTTGACCAGCTCATCCAAAGGTCCCAGCAAAATATGATAGCTGTCTATAAAAAGCAGGTAGCCAAGTAAAATTGACATGTAGCGCTCGGTGTTGTTTGGGAGGCAGGTAATATCTTGGTCGTATTTTCCAAAGTTTTTCACAATCAGGTATGAGGCATAGCCTTTTAGATTATACAGCACCACTGAAATAAACTTTGGCATCTTCAAATGAATGTCGCATTGGTTGTGGGCTGCACCCCGATGTTTGCCAGTAAGATGAAAATGATCTCTGGTTCGATCATAACTAAGCGGCTCCTCGCATATCCAACACTTATCAGACTTCATAAAATTATTTCTATCTTCAGCCATATAAAACATTTTAGCTGGGAGAAGAGCACTTTCGTATGCTACTTCACCAAGCAAACTGTTTCTAAAATGTTCGACGCAGTCAGCATATCGATACAAATTTATGGGCCTATTTAGAGCGCTAGTGATGCAGAACAGCGTGTACGAATATCCGCTGGGAATGTGCTTCTGATGTTCTCTGGTGAACGATGCTTCTTGCAGCCTGCATGGGAACAGTGAACGCTTCAAAATCGGCACAGCTAATAAAGGGTATTCTCATTTTGTGACTCAACTTTTCAAACGTTAAGATATTGTATTTGCTTGAAATCGCGGCTCTAGTAGTATTAATTCAATCCAGGCCATGTCGCACAAGTAGGTCTTCTCGTATAAAACTATGAAGATATTGCGCGCAGTAAAACAGTTTTGCTTTATGCTTGGTTTGCTGCCCTTTCACGAGTCCACTAAAATGTTTGGTCCAGGAATAGTGGCAGTCCGTATTCTCGTGATGAAAGTAGAGCAAATCGATATTCTTTATATGTAGTCAATGATAGTATGTGTAGCGGATAAGCTTTCCTATCCTCAATAGCAAACACGTTGATCAAAATATTATTTTGTCGCTCAAACCTTGGCAGGTTATTAATCTAAACAGGAAAGCTGATGCCAGTAAAGTTTAGCTTGTCTTTGTGTCAGAATACTTGCTTACTCAATTTGGATATTTTTCTTATTGTTTTCGACGTTTACACATCTTTGTCTGACTGGCAACTCAAAAAAAAGACCGACCACGAAGCAGATTATACTTAGAGGTGTTTATGATGCACCTTGAAACGTCAAACCCAGTCCGAAAAGAGCGTTCGCATGAGAACCGACCTATGTCAATGCTAAGCGATTAAAAAAAACCCCCACTTATAAGGTTTACCTGATCGACATTAAAAGCGCGGATCGGTTTGCTTGTGAAGTGCAATTTTAGCTTTTGTGCCAGCGATCTTTGTAAAGAGCATGTTAAAGCCAACAGAGAATTTTATACTGCAAAATGAACTCACTTGACAATGTTTTTTGGAATTTATATTTTTGATTCCGTCTCCATTACTACATTGTTGGGCGATAGCAAACTGTCAAAAATTGTTTCAATAGTCTCGTCATATCCAGCATAAGCTTGTTTGCGTTGAACAAATTTCGTGATTGCACTCATAGTATGTAACTAATGCTGTTGTTTAATTGCTTGTCCGAAATCTGTCTTTTAGGTTTCTGCAGCAATGATGCAGCGCTGTGGCAAAATAACATGCCGTTGTTATAGCTGATGATATCATGACCATTTTCTTTTTCTGCCCATTTGTCAGCAGGATTCATGTAGATTGCTTTATTACCTCAGCTTTTTTCACTATGATTCAGCTGTTTTCCGTTTGGAAAGTCTCTATAGCAAATGTCATCCCTCACAGCTGTAGCATTTACTTGATTATAATGCTCTTGACTGGGCGGCGGTTAATCATTTGCATCCAGTTTCTCATGGAGCGGTTGACAGAGATCTGTGTACTTGTGTTATGAAAATGTCCAGCCGCCTGTTGGTCTAGGAAGCCGTCCAATTAGTTGTCTGTATTTAATCCAGCAAATAAAATTCATCAAAACCACGATGACACATGTCATGAAATGTCATAAGATTGTTTTTTCTTCTGATGCAGTTTGTTGCTTCGTGATAGCATTGCTCGACAATGGCAGCGTCTATCCCACGATAATGATCACGAGCGATGGAATCTGTGTCGCTGCAGTCAATATAATCCTTGCTCAAATCAAAAAGATGGGCGTACAAACGGAAAAGGCAGACGGGACAACAAAGAGTGGCGTACTAAGGGTAAATGGCGCCCGGTGCAAGGATATTTTGCGCAATAGGTGAACCTTCGTCCGAAATATTAGAGCCCTAGGCGCCCGTCTTGTTCGCCTAATGGGTTAAACCGGCCCTACCGCGGCGACGATGATGCCCCGCCAACGACTTTCCTGCAATTTTATTTTTATTAACTGTTTTGTGCCCCAAGACCTCTAGCAGCAGAGAAGCTGGACAGACCAGGTTCAATTGTATTTGTTCGAAAAATAAAGCTTCCTACAACGGCTGAAAATACAAGGTCAATAACGATAAACCGAAGCCTCTAACTGACCGAGATTTCTCTAATTGGTTAGCTCATTTTGTTACTTCATCGCTGACGTTTTATTTTCATTTTTTTTTTTTTTGCGTGTTCGTTTACTAGTTGGACACTCACTGTTAGTCGTAAGCTTCTCTGCTGCTGTAATTAAATCATTGTTATATTGATAATGATCGGTGAAGCTCACTCAGCTTGACTAGCTCGAGAGCGACTAGAGGCAATCAAGAAATACCTACCCGTCCGTGATTCTGTTAAACAAAAATTACAAGCTCGTTAGGAGTCTCAGGTGGAATTTGCAGAAGGTGCAGAACAATTATTTAAACCTGTTACAAAGACTACTAAAGATCTTCTTCCCGCGTTGGAGAAAACCGCTGAGGCTACAACTGTAACACAGCAGGTTATCGGAGCATTACCAAATCAAATTAAGGAAGCTATGGAGTCTGCCGACAAAACACGTGCTGAAATTCAAGATGTTAAATATATAGTCGAGGATCTGTCTAAACAAGAATTAAAAACTCGGTATTTTACTCAACAAGGCTATATAGAAGTTATGACTGATCCTGTTACGGTTGCTGCTGCGGAATATCAGCTGCGGCATCAGTTTCTAAAGCCAGAGTTTTATGACACTCCAGAAAAAGAGCGGATTGCTAGGGTATTTTGTGAGTACAAGGATATTCCACAAATCAGTCAAAATATAAAAAAAGAATATAATGATTTTGTTGATAAAGTTTATGAAATAAGAAGAGGTGTTGGAACGCCAGTTATATCACTAAGAAAACAGAGATCTCGACAAAGGAGACAACCATCGCCTGACCCCGGTGCCACTGGAAGTGGTATTTGTACAGGTACCAGGGGAAGTGGTCTTATTACTCCATGTCCCGATAACGTCCTTGCCGACTTGGACAGACTAGAAATCCTCATTGGCGGTAAACGAGCTGTTAATAATTCCCCAGAAATCATCAATGAAGCAGCTGCTATTTGTCAACGATTATTTACAGGCGGTATCATGGATATTAATGTTTACCACAGTGATTAAGGGTATGCAATTAGATCAGTGATAAGAAAATAAGATGATTATACATAACGCTCAACGTGGACCTGTAATGGTCAGGGTGATAAATTCGCGATTACCAACCTATGAAGCGTTCTACGGCGATGGACTCGGTGATATTGTTCAGGGTCTATTCAGAAGGCTAGCCCCAAAAGCGATACCGATTGTAAAGCAACTGGGTATGAAAACTATTGACGTTGTTCGTGAAAAAGATATTGGTGCTGTCCGTTATGTTGCCGGTAAAGCATTCTCGGCAATCCGGGATAGACTAGCGCGATTAGTACGACGAAAACCTCAGCCAGTAAAATTACCAAGCACTGAAGTGATGCCTGCAAACGTTAGTAAAATAATAAATCAAGCTGCAAATCAAAAACTAGCAGAGTTAGCTGGTTTACCCATGTGAGAGAAAGAAAAAAAATATAACCTCTAGTCTGATAGCAGGAAGTGGTCTTCGTGTTAGACGATAACAAATATAATAAAAATGTTCAAACGCGTACCTGATCCCGCATTCGACATGGACGCACCAGTACTAAATGATGAATCTGTGCGTGATTATCAGTATTATTCTTATGACGCACGAGAGCCAAATCAGCGTGGGCGAATTGAGCTGCAAGTTCAGGATACAAGCAGATATTTCTTACCCGCTGAAGCATTTATTGAAGTAGAAGGTGAAATTTTAAAAACAGATAATACTGAATATGGAGCTGATGTTAGAGTTAGTTTTGTTAATAATGGTATTATGGCGTTATTCAACAGTGCTACATATATGATTGACGAAAGAAACATTGAAACATTTTAACGACGTCGACGTTGCCAGGACGATATTAGGTCTAGCAAGATATTCCGATGATTATTCAAGATCAGCTGGTCCATCAATCATGTTTGTGAAGGAAACTTCTGACCACCCTGACAACAGCCAGTATAATGTAAGACGGCCAAGAAACTTCGCCGACAACGCTGACGCTGATGTGTGGCCGGTGGTTCATGGTGCTAATCCAGAATTCAACTTAGGATTCATGTCACGTCGATCAATGCTGAAAGGCGGAAGAAGAATATTTTCGTGTGCAATTCCACTATCACATACCTTTGGATCTTGCAGAAATGTCAGAAAGGTTATTTTTGGAGCCAAGCATACAGTTGTACTCGTACGAAAAGCCACAGACGATGATGCAATCTGGCGTCCTGTCGGTGATGCAGGTAAAGTAGAGCTGACAAAACTTTCTTTGTGGATGCCAGTAATGACTCCATCGATCGCTGAAGAACAACGGCTACTCTCTTTTATGGAACAAGGCGGTAAATCGACATTATCATGGTTGACTATGACCACAGATGCTATTCAAAGCAATATTGATGGTTTGTTCACATGGCAGATAGCATCACAACAAGGTGTCTCTGCACCGCGACATATATTTATTGCGCTCCAAGATAATGCACGAGTAAACTCACAATTGCGTACCACAATGATATTTGACCCGCTTGGAGTTAGTGAAGTTTCACTGAAAATAAATGGACATCAAGAACCATCTGAAGAAGTATTATTGAACTTTGAAAATAATCATGTTTCACGCGCGTATCATCGTTTGATTACATTTATGGGGCGTGATCAAAATGTTGATACTGGTTTACAAATATCATAGCTAGATTTTACAATGCTGTATCCAACTATTATTTCTCACTGGAACACTTGGATTTCTTCAGACAATCTGTCGTTGATATACACCTTCGAGCTCGTGTGGCAAGAGGAGTATAATTGCTAAACAGAACGTCAACTTAGGAACTTCAATAAAGCCAAACAATCAAAGACCGGCATACGACTTAATCTTTCTGCGGGTGCCATTAAAGACATTGCCAAGACGGGTGGTATATTTCCACTTCTTGCTGCGTTACCGGCAATAATCGCCGCTGCAGCCCCAGCTGTTGCAAAAGCTGCTTCGTTGGGTGCTGTTGGAACTGCTGCTGGGATGGCACTAAAGAAAGCAACAGGACAACGAATAAAAAGTTCCAAAAAAGGGAAAGGGTCTAAGACTACCAGGAACTCCACCATGGTACGGAAGCGGATTAAGGATTCCAGGAACACGTTTAAACATTAAAAACGTCAGACGTGTTTTTATGCGTGAGCAGTTACCATCAAATCCAAACAGCGTTGAAACTGGTATTATTAATATCGATGGACGCAACGGTCCTGGTACTCATTGGGTAGCGTACGCGATTGATTCATGTGGAATTGTTTATTTCGATTCGTACGGGTTAGCACCACCGAAGGAATTTTTAACATATGTGAGCAACATGCAAAGTATTCCAGTGTGGTATTCAACGTTACCAACACAAAAAATAACCGACCCACCGATATGTGGCCGTGAAACCCTCGCTGTGCTTGACGCGATTTCAAAATCATCAGTGCCACCTCATAAAGTTGTGCACGAGTACACCGTTTTAAACAGGCACTAGTAAATATAATGGTAGATATTTACGGAAGATCAGCTAAAACTAAAACCCAACAAACACCAGGTGAAAATTTACTTAAGCAAGTAACGAAACATATAAATGATGAATTATCTGACCTCTTCAATCTTGCAAACATTGATCCAAACGAACTTGTAGTATTTCAGAACAGTGAAGGAAAATTAATGACGAGTAATATTTCAATCGAAGATATTGTTATTCGTGCTCAAGGAACGCGAGAAGGTATTATATCTGTATATGACATGGCAAACTTGTTCCCGGTGTTGTATCTCCATCATCGATCCGAGACAGTATAAGTAAACGAGTAATGTGGACGGGAGATACAATGACTGGTAACATTGTCATGAATCAAAACAAAATTACCCGCCTTGGAAATCTGTCAACGGACGCTGACGCTGCAAGAAAAAAAAAAAAATACGTCGATGATCAAGAATCCA
The DNA here is from genome assembly GCA_016617855.1 of Megalonaias nervosa. Classification (NCBI taxonomy): domain Eukaryota; kingdom Metazoa; phylum Mollusca; class Bivalvia; order Unionida; family Unionidae; genus Megalonaias; species Megalonaias nervosa. The sequence goes on from JAECUM010067478.1 coordinate 15,111, forward strand.
AGTTCATGTCAGTTAACGGTGGTATGATGCGTGCATTTCTCGACATGAACAATAATGAACAATGAACAACAATGGAATTAATACTCTCAGAACACCAGAATCAGATTTTGACTCTACAACAAATAAATATGTCGACGATAGGACAAATTTGTTGACAACAATCCATGATGGAATGACCACACTCAAAACTGACTTTTCTAATCACGTACAGTTGTTTCTGAATTTTCGTAGAAACATAAACAGAGCCATTAATGAATGTTTTGGAAGTCCAGCAGTTGTTGACATAAAACTCGCCGAAATTAACTCGACACTCGACGATGTAGTCAGTGGAATTCCTAACTTTGTTGAAAAAACTAATCTGATTAAAATTCCCCACAGGCAGATCGTCAGTATCGTATACACAGTATCATCAGGATCATCAACATTGTCACAGCAAAATAACATCATCAAACATACAGCGGAAGTCACTGGTGTGTACAGGCTGCCCGTGTTCAGCTCTGCAAAATTTAGGATATTTACTACATTTTCATCGCGTCATTCAACCGATAATTTTTCTAGAATTGTGTCTATTGTCTTAAATAAAGATGCTGAAGAAACATTTATACTGGAACCATCTGATAAAAAATTAACCTCAGCGTCTTACTGGTGGTGTCTGGAATTTATCGCTGAAACACCTCAATTGATTATTTAATATAGTATAATGATCGACGCTAACCAACACAGATACAATCAGGTATGTGAGTTGCAAACCAAATTGAAAAATATCGTTGACGAGTACAGCGCAAAAGTAAAAATATATCGCGAACGTGTCGTTGTCGTTGAAGTAGTCGTGTATTCAGCGTCCGCGCTCATCGCTGGAACTGGTGTATTGTTATTGACGTCGACAGCAGTTGTAACAATTTGTGTTTCAGCTGTAACAACAATAGCTGGTATTCTTAATATCATCGCAAAAAAAATAAATATCGACGTGCACAAACGCAAAATTACACAAGTATACAATAAAACTAAACGCGGCAATGTTAGTATTCTCTAAACTATCATCGTTGATTTCGTTGTATCTCAGCGACGGTATAATGTCAGATAACGAGCTTACAGAAATAATTAAGATTTACAACGAGGCATTAGTAGATGGAGAACCAGAAAAAAGATCCTGATTTAAAATCCTCATTTATTAATAATGTCAAACGAACTACTACAACAGATCGTCACTAATACAGCACCGCCAAAAATCACAATGATATCAGCAAGTTCAACTAATCCTGAGTTCAGTGTGGTTTTTCCAACTGCAATTCCAGCCAAAGAAATATCGCTAGCACAATTACTGGTTTATCACAGTTGGCCAAATATCAGATCAAAATCATGTGTTGATTACCCACAAATAACTCATTAGTGTTTTCTTATAAAAATAAACCAGGTGGAACTCCAGATTGGCAAGTTGTAAGTATAACTACGGGCAGTTATCAAATAGAACAGATCATTGAGGAATTCCAGCGCAGAATTAAATCTATTACAGGAAAAGTATCCAAGATAGCTATTACGGTTCACGAGCCAACGTTATCAGCCGCGATAGAAATTTCTACGTCAGATTGCGCCGTTGATATATATCAAAGTTCGATCAGATCTGTTCTAGGTTGGCCAGAAGTAGCACCCATTTATATTGGACAGCCAGAACCGACCAAGGATGAATTTCTCACTACGTAAAAAAGATTCATAAAAATTCCAAAATATCGGAAAATGTACCCATGGACCGTAAATGAATTTTTTATTGATGGCGCTGAAAGTATTCCTGATCTGAAAGAAATTTACACAGAGGGACGTCCAGAATGAGCATTTAGTAAACTACTCATTATTGACATAAATAAAGCCATAAATATAGAATTTAATTATTTTTCCGATATTGTTAAAAGTTATTTCACGAGCATAACACAGCGTTACAGCGATGACACAAGAGCAATCATCCTTGATGGAATTCGAGGAATGAATCTAATATTTTATGATTTTAATTATCTTAAACATATTTTAACTAGAAATGTATACAATAAATTAAAATCACTGCTTATTATACCTGATGCTGATCGAGCAATGATGGTCAATAATCTTACATCGCTGATAGAAGTTCCTAATTTTATTAACATCGACGATTACTTTCCAAAAAACTTGAATCATGGAGAAAAATAAACCCTACAGCGATTATTCTCAAAGACGATAATGATCCATACGGCGGAGGCAGGCATGTATCATTGGGCGTCGTAAACATCACATCTACGATCGCGGTCAATCTAGTACGTGACGTCATCGACGGCAGCTATCAAGCAGATCTTGAAAGATCCAAATCAGGCCCAGCAAGGATACATTTTATATACATTTACACCGCAGGTTCCACCAGGATATTTGATTGTATCAGAACCAATTAATCCTGTTTATCTGCGTGTATATAATTCGCTATTATCAAGGATACATTTCAAACTTACTGACCAAACTGGACACTTGTTGGATTTGAGGAATGAATCACTAAATATAAATCTGTATGTGAGATCGTAGAACCAAAAAAAAAAATTGTCAAATAAAATATGAGTAGACATTATTATCAGAATAAAAATAAGTCTGATTCTAAGTAAATATTATTATCAGAATAAAAAAAAATTTTTATTATTATCTGATTCTGAGTAAATTGATTCTGAGTAAATATTATTATCAGAATAAAAAATAAATATTACTATTATCTGATTTTGAATAAATATTATTATCAGAATAAAAATATTATTATTATCAGAATAAAAAAACAAATATTATTATTATCTGATTTATAACAAATATTAATATCAGAATAAAAATAAATCTGATTCTGAGTAAATATAAATAAATATTTTTTTTTTTTTTACTGTAGTCAGAAATGAATTATTCCTCCCTAGATACTTTCACTTTCACAATCAGTTACTACTTTCACTTTCTTTGGCTGGTACCACAGTCACGGTGACAGAGTTAGTTTTGTCGTCACTACATTCACTTTCACTTTCGCAATCATCGCTGACATTACAAGTAGACATAATCTCTCTCAACTGTCTTATACGAGCGTTCACAAGTCTTTTTGTTTCATACTCTTGAGATAATTCTGACCTAATTTTTTCGTTTGAGTGTGCAAAGGGGACAAATAGTTTCACCTGCGCATCTGTAACTGCTGCCAGCGACCTAACATTGCCTGCTGAATCAGCTTTATGAATCTGTAATCTGCTGGTAGTGTATATCTGTTCTCGGATTTTCGAAATTGTAATGATTAAATCACACATAATTTTTTGAGAATTAAGTTCATCAAAAATTTTTATACCGTCATGTTGTAATTTTTAAATCGCAGAAATAATAGCATTAATATTTTCAGAATTCACTATATAATAAATATTTATTTAAAATAAAAATATTTCGGAATCAGAATAAAAAAAAATATTTTTGAATATAAAAATATTCTGAATCTGAATCAAAATAAAATATTTTTGGACAGCACAACCCCCATGTGAACTCCTACATTACCAAACGATATTCTAGCAGGTCCAGGAGAGTACATATATAAACTTAATCATAGTAGTGTATATGTAAGGACGGCACAAACCCCATGCAAACTCCTAGATTGCCAAACGACATTCTAGCAAGTTTAGAGGTTACATATATAATCTTAACTACCTTAATTCTATGGACTGCACAACATATAAACTTAGCTCGAAGGACAGCACAGATACATATAAACCTAATTATAATACTTATCTCTAAAGACAGCACAGATACATATAAACTTAGCTCTAAGGACAGCAGAGATACATATAAACTTAGCTCTAAGGACAGCACAGATACATATAATACTTAGCTCCAAGGGCAGCACAGATACGTATATAAACTTATCTCTAAGGACAGCACATACACATAAACGGGGCCTTTTCTCTACTTTCAACAGATTTCTGTACACCCTCCCCCATAATCAACCTCGGGGAGTGCAAAAAGTGCACCCACCACGTGGTGATATGGTGGGAGAGTGTACTTTTCTCTGTTGAAGTTCGAGGAAACTGGGCAAAGCCCCACTATATTAAGAAAAATTTGGCATTTTACCACCACCATCGACAATGTGTCAGTCACGAGTATAGAACTCAAGACCTCGAGTACAAGAATTCGACGCTCTAACACTGCACCACAGACTCGTGTTACAAATATACGTTTCTGAAGTTACCTATACTAGATAAGCAGGCAACTTACGTACGACCAGTATACTGAATAAACTGCAGCGTCGATTTATTTCAATTTCTAAAATAAATCTCACACACGTTTCAGAAGTTACCTAATGCTGAACAAACTGCTGCGTGGATCTAAAATAAATCTGCCGGATGTCGTTTGTAAACAGATGTAGCCTGACCTACTGAATGTACATACAGGTCTCTTGTGTACTCTGAAGTCTAAAAATAACTTACATTGGAATTTGCACGACTATATTGCAGATATAAAAATAACCTACCTGGATTGCATATATAAATCAAACTTGTAAACAATCTGAATTTATCAGAGTGAAAATTGTTAAATATCCTTTTCTTTTAGAAATTATACTGATCTACTGACAGCTAATTGCTTACAGACAATACTACACACACACACACACACACACACACACACACACACACACACACACACAAAATAAATCGCGACGGTCATGTAATCAAGCGGGACAAGTGCTTCATTAATCTATCAGAGAGAGAGATTTCCTTGACGGAGTTATTTCGCTTCATGTGTATGATATTTATATATAATTCGCTGACCATATTTCCTTGAAAATGTAGATTTGGTTATATTATTTGCGACACGATATACAGAAGCTGGGTTAATACCAAAATATTTATAAGCTGTATTTATCGATGGAAATATAATTTTTTCTCCTGTCCCTACATTTACAGACTTAATAATTCTTGCGCTCTTACAATGATTATTAACGCCATTTTTTCAAGTTTGCAATTCTTATTCTGCGTAACAATTCGTAAATTTAATAAATAGTTATTTTTCTGATTTGAATCGATATGATTGATAACAAGTCCATCATTGATCAATCCATAATAACACTCGTAGATGAATCTGTGTGATAGATACTTTGTATTCCCGGCAGTGAACATGAGATAACCAGCATTAGTGACAAAACTGACTGGGTTTTTTGATTGACAGTTCCTAATTACACCATCACGAGATGCTTCATAATCCTTGATGATTGGATGTGTTACAAATTCATTTTGTTCCATTTGTATAATAATATTATTTGTATAAATCATTATTTTCAAAATCTGGAGAGATAATCTTCGGCGGTTTTATGGGATATTTGACTCCATCGGCGCTATTTTTTTTAATCGTAATATCGTTTCAGCTGTCTGTATTTTTTACTACCACATTGTACACACAGCTGAGTTTCTCCTCTAACCCCAACACCACATCGTAAGCACGGTTTTGGTCCTAGACTCCCTCTGCGAATACTTTGCATGTGGTATCCACAGAATTCATTTACGCAGGCTTTGTTACAAGGAGTTGAATAACCGATCATCAACCACCTGCATTTATTGTTTGTTTGAATCATTATATACATACTTATACTTTAATTTAAATATATATATTTGTTTTAATTATAATATGGAAGTGTTTGAGAGATTATCCGCAATTAAGCCTTCTAGAGCCATATTTGATCTTGACAAACTACCGAAACCTAAATTTAGTTCTTTGATGCAAGATCTGGCTTTGGTGAACGAGGATATAACTAATCGTATCGGTGAAGCCAAGAAGGAATTTCGCGACGATGTGCGGCTCATGTGTGGTCAACATTCAGAATCATGAATGTTGTTGATGGTAGAATGAATGACGAGCGAGGAAGAAAGATTATTAACTATCTCGACGATCAGTGATATATTATTCTAATAAAATTTATTGTGCAGACAGACGACGACACTTGGATTATCCGTGACAAACGCGACCCTGTCTGTGTAAATGTTGGAAGTAGCATTGTCACGTTGAACACAAATTCCAAACCAGGTACGTTGACTGGTATTGACAAACCATATTATGAACGAGAGTATCCTGTAACTGCAGTTGTTTATGCGTTGTATCCGCTAAATGATAAACCTAGCTTAGATGATCTCGCGCCGATGAAACTATCAAGGATAAATTGTGTAGCTGAGCGAGTTACAGAACACTTCACAAACGCGATACGTGGAAACGGTTTAACGGATTTGCGACGTAAAAAAATAAACGAGTGGGCAGAAACAGTTAAAGATACCGGAGCGTCTATCAAAGACGTTGCTGATCTGGAAAAAATATTAAAATTTCCAATAACAGTGAAAACACTAACCGGAGAGATTTTATACAAATCGAAATATGAATCAAGGGGAGTCCCGATAACGATTATTGATCATAACGCACACGCATGGACGTCCGCGTTAACAATATTTCCACGAGACAGAACAGTTAGATTTTATAATGATTATATGTTTGATTTTATCAGAAATATCAGTAAGAATGACCCTGTATCTGTTTCGCTGTTTCAAAGTTCCGATGACGGAAATTATGATCAGTTTGTACTGCCTAGCGGAGACATTTATAGTACAGAATCACTCCACGAAGAAATGAAAAATCTTGCGTTGAAATACACGAACGATAATGATGTTATCGAACAGTTACTGAATAACTGTTTCATCGTTCCATCAGTTGCTGCTCACTTTGCTCAGGAGAAAAATTCATGGAACCCTACAAGATCGGAATTTCTCGTTGATGTCCAACGTAGTTGTATCGAATACGGACACGGCGGATTATGGAATACTAAATACGATTATAGCGACGTTATCTCAGTTGATGTGGTAGCGTGTTATCCTGGAAGTTTTCTTGGATACTGAGAGTGTTTTAAATACTTTAAGAGATTTGGTCATCCAACACACGAGATGACCAGAGTTGCGATAAATGGACCCCTGCCAGATTTTTACTTAACCGGATTCGCCTGTATAGAGTCACTCGAGTTTTACGGTTTATGCTTGGTTTGGAAGACATTTTTTTTCAGAAAAATGTTGGGCTCCAATAGTACTATTACGATGTATGATTGATGTAAAAATATTAATATCGTTGGTTGTAAGTGAAGCGATAATATCGTATCGTCCGCAGAAACAAGTTTGGTTGCCAGAACCAGATAAGTTTGATGCAGAAAAAGATATCAGGAAAGAATTTCCTAATCTTGACGAGGATGAGATTGCTGAACTTATTAATAATTTGCATATATACAGAAAAGTAAATAATGAGAAAATTGCAAATGATCTCGGCAGAAAAATAATCGGCAAGTTTACTCAGGGTGGTGCGTGTGATCATAAACGAAAATGTACAAGATTAATCATGGACGATGCAGAACTCGATTTCATAATTACTGATACAACGGAGAGAGGTACATTTACAAACCGAAATGATGTTTATTTATCGAACGGAACTAAATTAGGTACAATTGTGAGTTATATTGATGGTGAGTCACCGCAGTTTACTCATTTGAGATCTTCGATGCTCGCGTACGTTTCGATAAACTTATTATCGATGATAAACATATTTCCCTTGATTGCGGTCAGAGTTGCCACAGATTCATTTTATATAAGTAAAAATATTTGAATTTACTAGATAAATTACTTGGTTCTGGTGAATGGGGATCATGGAGAATAAAGTAAGAAAATATACTCGATTACTCTAAATCCGTTGATGTTGAAATTAAAGAGACATATTACAAAAATAACAATCAAAAATCAAAATCGTTACCACCATCGTTATATGGTTCTGTGGCCAGACATAAAACCGTTTATCTTAATGGGTGTGGTGGTTCTGGTAAAACAACGCGTGCAATTCAATTATTTAGAAGTTCAGATATGATTGTTTTGACACCCACACACAGACTCACCAGAAAAATGAGTGAACGGCGAGTAAAATCTTAAACTTATAGTTTCTTTAGATGGTGCGGAGACGCATGGACTCTATCGCAGATGGGAGAGAAATACATTCCCAAGATTATTATCTGGGATGAAATATGTACGGTATCGTTGGAAGTATTGAAAATGTTTTCTTGATTGGTTATTGACACAGAATACTGCTGTGATAATGTGTGGTGATCATGGTCAACCGCCGTCTTTTGTTGGGCAGTCTCCACATGAGTGGTTAAAAACATTTGTAGATTATTACGAAGAAATAACTGATGATCATAGAGCTATTGATGAACCGCTGAAAGAGTTTAAGAGTTTAATCAGACTACAACCAGACAGGATTTAGTGTGAAATAATGCGAGAAGTTATTCCAGAAGAACATATAAATGATTTTTGGAATTTATGGAGGCCTGCAGATTTGATAGTTGCAAGTAGAAAGATAGTTTGTGATATACTCAAGAGAAATTATTTCTGTTACGTAAAGAAAAGTTTTCAAATCTACCTGTACCATTGTGTTATCGCCCAGCAGATACTCGACGACAGAATATTGAAGTTGAGATTCCAGGAATTAATGAGAAACAAAAACTGGTACTAAATGATATTGTTTTAGTTCCTGTCAGTGCTGTTGAGGGTGCATTAACGCCTGACGGAATCAGGGATAAAACTCCGTGGAGGTTAGGATACGCTATAACGATTCACTCGTCACAGGGATTAACTATTTCTGATACAAATATCTGGATTGTCGATGATAGAATCGAGTGGTCAAATTTAATTTATCTCGCAGGGTCTCGAGTCAGAAGAATATCTCAGCTGCGAAAGGTTATTATGGACAATAATCAAACTGTTAGCAATGGCGATGATGTAGTTAATATCGACTACGTCGTGATCAAGAAAAAATTATCTGGTTATAAACAATGTGACAAAAAAAATAAATAAACGAGACTTTGATCTTCACGCTGAATTTATTATGACACTGAAGCAACAACAGAATAATCAATGTGCGAGCTGTAACACAATAATGTTGTGGCAGTATTCGAATAATAATCCAAGACAGTTTACCGTGTATAGAATTAATAGTAGTCTTGGTCACACACGCGAAAATGTGATGTTGACCTGTCTTGAGTGTAATCGACGTCGAGGAGCCAGTTTACAAAAGTGAAAGTGGTGGTAATTGTGTGTCTTCAGGAATTACTTGTAATTGTTCGCGTACAAATCCACGTTGAGGAGCAGTTGAATTTAGTCTGTAGATTGCAGGTCTACCCGTGGATCTTACCACGCTGGAAGTTTTATGTGTAGTCACATTCCAAATAGGATCAGTTGCTCTTTTTTTACCCCCTTCAAGTTCGCCGGGCTCATACAAATATCTTACAGTCACATTATCTAGTACTGGTTGAGAGAAAGAGTCATATCGTTGTATTTGTTTTTTTTTTGTGATCGCATTGGCAGGCTTCATAGAAGTTGCACGAGTAATTTTATTATTTAACGCAGCTATCACACTTGGTAATCTTGCAACCCATTCACGAGATCTCATGTCTGATATCCAAATAACAACTCAGCAAGTGTTCGATTAAATCGTTCAACGATTGCCTGATCGCGATGAATTGCTGTATGTCCTCGTCTGATTTTGATGTTATGTTTCTTCATCAACGACAATACTGCACCAAGAAATTCTTTACCAGGATCAACCTGTAATAGTTGTTGCCATCGCAAGGGTCCTCGTTGATAAATTCGTTCAAACGCAGATGCAACTTCAGCTGCTGTTTTAGTTGATAGTGGTTCTGCTTCTTTATATCTACTTGCAACATCAATTTGTATGTGCGTGATTGACGCCGACGTATTTTAATAGTATCATGTGGAAAAAACAAAATATCAGCTTGATGAACTTCATTGGGAGTGCTGATATCAAAATGTGCGTACTGAGTTTTGTTAGGAAGACATAGACAGATTTGCCATATTGCCTGTCGTGCTAACCAATTTTCAGCAACAGAACGTGAGACATCTGCCGCATCAGCAAGTTTGCCAATCGCTGCTCTACCTCTCCAATATCCACTTGGACTATAATAAACCGATTCCATTATAATAATAATCGGTTGATTAATTACCAGCCCCTAGGACTAGTTTACCTTTCACTGCAGATTTTACTAGGAAGCTAGGAAGTTTTTTCTCTGAGAGATTTATTTTTTTAAGGAATTTAACGAGTGAATCAACTTCACGTCAGCGATGTGACGCTGTTGTAAATCCTTATTTTTATACGCAACATCATGAACGTGACACGCTTGATCAATCGCATTTATTGGATACTCTCCAGGTTTTGGTTGGTCTTGGTTATCAAGTTGGATATCAAGTCGAGTTCCAGGACCACAATAATTATAGCCAGAAAGATGTTTCTCACCAGCGTATTTGGCCCATGGAGTTCCTGGTAATTTTCCCAACGAAGCAGCAATATCACCACCTGTTTTTGTTTTTGACGAAATGAATCTGTATTTTTTTGTACCTCATCTCACACAATTACCTATA
>JAECUM010067481.1:0-23570 GCA_016617855.1 Megalonaias nervosa
AAGAATAATAACAATAATAATAATAATAATAATAATAATAATAATAATAATAATAGTGTCATTATAAGCGTTTTTACGTAATTTTCGTCCATAGTGTCATTATAAGCGTTTTTACGTAATTTTCGTCCATAGTGTTCCGTGGACATAATTTGGTTCCTTTGATTTTGTACGAACATTTCCATTAAGCCAACATCTTATTCTGATTAATAGGGGGAAGAGACAACACTGTATCACCTATCTCAAACTTCCTATGATAGTACTATTGTAATGCATTGGGGCATGGGCCCTAGCGAGCAAGTCATGCGCTAATCGACAAAATTGTCGCGCAAATCCAGTATGCATCAACTACACTTCATCGTCCCCGGATACGCCTGACCACAGCTCAGATAGGAAACGCATATGCTCTCCAACTGTCCTTAGTTAACTTTGATACAGCCAGGTACAAACTCAAAATTGAGAACAAAACAAAAAATTAATAAAAGGCAGAATATTCAAAAATTAAAGTCAAAATTCCGTCATAAACGTTTTTAAAATTCTATTTTCGTTAGTGTGAATTATTGAATTATGTGTCATGTTTAAAGGACATAAATAAAACATTATGCAGGAAAATCATGCTAATTAAAGGTGAATACACGTTATGCTGAAACTAATATCTGCAAGTTTAAAAGGAATTGTAAAAATGAATATAACCAACATAACATAAATCAGCATATTTGAAGCTGCAATAAAGGAAAAAGTAAATATATATCAGACAAACATACAACCAACAAGATATAGGTTTGTCCTTAGAAAAAACAAAGTAACAACTATAAATGTATGTTCCCATGTATTCATAACTGATGTATTAAATATTTAATGTAAGAACTCCTAAATACATATTTTAAAGAGCATTTTATATGTAGAGCTGTGCAGATAAAGCAGCCACTATGTATTTGAAGTTAAAAGTTTTAAATTCCTACAATCTTTTAAATCCTAGAAAATAAATTTTCTACAAGAAAACAATAGCTTTTCTGGAGTCGTTGCGTGGAATAATTTACTGAAGGCGTATAATTAAGGATGTTTATTAGGATGAAATCTAAAATTCACATCGCACAGGTTTTAACAATGTATATTGATTATATCATGAAATTTGGTTTTTAGTACTTTTATTCACTTCATCTTGGTGAATAGTGCCTTCTATTATTTCATTTTCGGGGTTCGTGAATCTGTGTGTTTCAGCGTTGACATATGAGTATTCTACACCTGAATTGTTATTCTTATCAATTACACTGGCTGATTTAATTCAAATCGAAAATATTGTTTGAATGCATGTTTTTGACTATTGTGGTATTATCAGTTTGAGCAAGCTACAAAGCAGAACAGGTTTTATGGAACTGTTTGAGTCATCTACTTAAATTATTATTATTATTATTATTATTATTATTATTATTATTATAAATTATTGTGTGATTTGTTTCGTAACATTATTAAATAAAATATATGTAAAGGAGACGATAGGCATATTGTTCTGATCAAAAGGGCTGCTATTATTAATTTACATAAAATGATGAACCTCCTGGTCTATACCTTTTGTTCGAAAATGATGAAAATATAATCTGTTTGATTAATTATTTTATTAGAATGTGGATAATTTATTAAAGATGGGAAGCTTTGTCATGTAAAGTGGTCAGGTTATAATACGGGGCGCAATTACTAGTTAGCCACATCATATTTTAAATAATGATCTGTTACTACCTAATTCAGTAAGAACTTTCTACAAATACGATTTATTGGGTTGCATAGTTATGGTATTTTGGCACCTTTTGTGCTACCTTGTTAACAAAGCGACATCAATAAAGTGTGTGACTCATTTCTTTTTTGCACTGCTATTGGTTTTGTTTACCATGCAGTTGTGCGAACCTTTTGGCGTGGTTTGCTTGCTTCTTGGTGCTCTGGTTAATCCTGAGTCTTGACTATTGTTTGTTCCTGCTGTTTCGTGAGTACTGTTAGTTTTGGCCGGGTCTTGAGTACAATCAACCTTCATTGCAATATTTTGAAGAACCTTTGACATGGCCATTAACATATTGCTCTGGTCATCTACTTTCCTTTCCATTCTTTGTCGACTTTCCCTCTCTTCATTTAACACTTCCTCCATGTTGTTGATTTTTTGCTCTATGTCTGATATTTCGTTGTTCTTCAGTTGCAGACTTTTTTCTAGGTCATGTATCTCAGATTTCAACCTAGCTTCTTCCTTTTTCAAGTTCTTATTTTCGACATGAAGTGATTGATTTTCTGTTTTAACTTCCTTTAATTCCTTATCAGTTGCAAGTTTTTCTCGATTAAGTTTGCTTAGTTGTTCTTGTTTTTTGGCAAGTTGTTCTCGTAGACCTATGTACGATTTTTGTAGGTCAGTGTACTTGTTCTGGAGACATTCATATTGTAACTTTTCCGATGCCTCTAAATCATGAATGGTTATTTTTCCCCGAAAATGCTTATTGATCAGTTCTCCACGTGCTCCTTCTTTAACCTTAAATAAATGTGACATCATTCAAAAGTAATATAAAAGATGTTTCGTTCCATTCATAACAAATGTGAAATGGTCAACGTGAGCTTGCAAAAAATAAACAAACATCTTCCATCTAAATAAGCGGGATGAGCTTCTTACTTATATCTGCTAATCTATATGTTTGTTTTTATACCTTGAATGTGTGCTAATCTGCCAGTTTATATGTCTGAGCGTATAATATACTAATTATTATGTTTATCAGCTTCCAGATACATACAATACTTTATACATACTTGAGAAAGAATTTGCCAAAATGACTGCAATATCTACTGTATGCCAATTGACATAAGCAAACACGCTTGCCCATATTATGGAATTACCAGATTCTTTAGCTGTAATTTATTGTTACTTTCTCTTCACTTTTTGAAAAGATAACAGAACATTTGAAATGCAAATATTCCTCTAAATATCGTATTATACTTGAAATATTGCTTCTGATTACAGTTCAAACATTTCCTCTTCAAGCTTGTATGCAATCTAAACAGCAATGATGAAGTAGCGTCTGTTCTTTTCGATGTAAAAGTATAATAATACATTATAGGAAAGTTGATAGATATACTTTTACCTTTCACTCACTAGTCACTACGTATACAGTTCTAAAGTTTGAATATACTGAATTTACATGATTCTCATGAGAAGTTTAAACAGTAGAGATTATTATTTTAGGGTTATATATATATATATATATATATATATATATATATATATATATATATATATATATATATATATATATACCGTTTGGGAAATACCCAATTATACCAGGACTGTCTTAGTGAATGCCATCACACGTAAAAGCTGTCCGATCCCATTCGAATGTATGAATATATTGTCTTTCTGTAAACTGATTTTTAAATTGTTTAGAAGTAGTCAACGGACGATTTTTGTTCTCTGTTTGTTATGAAAACAATTAACAAGTATATTTTTTACATTCAGTTTACTGTCATTTGATTGGCAAACACGGAAGCTTCAAAATTCCTAGACTATGTTATTAAAGGGTGCAGATTTTATACATGCTTAATCTGAATTAACTAACATCGAGAACAGTTACTTGTTGATCTGGATTTGATTGTTCAGAGGCCCTAGGAAATGCTCGATCCTAGCCATGCCAATGGACAGACAATGCTTAGAGACCTTTTCGAGCCATATCGGAATGTTTTCGAATCGGACTTTAAGATCACAAAATAATATTATTTTTGGTTCGTATTATTCTTGCTTCTTCAACTCTTCCTTGTAATTCGCATTCGTCTTGAATCCAGCTTCTGAGAACAAAAATTAAGGCAACGAACTATACAAGCAGTTCAAAACAAAGATCAGGTTTGTTAGAGAGACGGAAGCAGAAAAAATGTCAGACAGTATCTTACACTATGTATCTCAAGGCATTATGGTCGTCTTACCGATAAACCCTTCACAATCAATATTTGACCTAGATTGTCCGCACCTGATTCTCCCGATGCACCAGCACCTGGAAGAAGTGGTATCAAGAGGTCAAAGTGTGAAAGATTAACATATTATTCTATTTGATACTGAACTAATGAATAGTTGAAAACATTTAAATGTATCTCGTTTAAATTAGTAATGACAATGGTGTAGTAGATAGGCAATGTCTCGAAACTCTAGATGTTAGTTAAACAATTATCTGTAATCTCTTACACCGACGAACAATCACGTATTTATCGGTGAATTCACGTTTTACAGACAAGTAAGTTGTTTAGACATGAAAGTACTGTTTTGTATGTTATTTGAAGAACCTATGTTAAATTAGGTCATGTCTAATACTTGGATTTACAATAACTGACGTTTAATACCGTCCAAAATGACCCACGTCAGATGTCCTTTATTCGTATAGTGTATTATTGAAATAACGTATGTCACCATGAACTACACATTGTAACTAAATCAGAGCCATATAATGGGAATAGATGGGGTCAGATATCATAAACTATAAGCTGAGATTCCTGTCACAATTAAAATTTTGTTACCAATTTCTCAGATTTAAAACTTATTTTATTCGGTTCATTTCAGATTGCACATGTAACATTTTTTGCTATCTTACTATTCTTTATCATATTTGGTGCATAAGGTGGTATTGGAAATGCTTATGGTTTTGTAATTTGTGAACGTCATAGAACATGTTTCACGAAAAAGAAACAAACAAAATTAATACATAATGATTTTGTATCGGTTAACCATTATAAACGTTCTTGCGAGTTATATGCATCCTGTTGCTTTTGCATTATGAAGTACACTTTTACAATATTTTGAATTTGAATGAAATAAAACGTTTATTATATGACTGAGCAATCAACTATTCTTCGACTTTGCTTAGAAATAATAATCGGAAAGTAATGAACACCGAAATTGTATCATGTGTAAAACGCAATTGTGGTTTCGACCTTTGATCGGTTGTTGTCTTTGCCATACATATTCTTGGAGGTTAGTATTAAATTCTTTAATGCCACAGTTGTAGTTTTGAATTATCAGACATGATTCAATATTCAGAAATGGATAATTAATCCTAGCTATTACAATCACAAAATAAGGTTCCGAACTCATAGGGCTGCGCCATTTTGGCTATATGCAGGTACCCTGAGACACACTGAGTTAGTTTGGTAACGATTGAAGGTATTGCCTACGATATTATACAGGTCTACATTTCTTAGTTTTCGTCTATCTTTTGTGTTACTAACGTTTCGGCATTTTATATTAAAGTTGATATCCAATACATAAAGTTATGGGTGTAAGAATTGTAAGCAGCAAATAAATCCCCCTTTACACATAAATTATACAATATTCGTACCAAATCCACCTTTCTCTAATGATATCTTATAAGTATCAGTGGCTGGTTAAACAAAACAGAAATATATATGTTTATTTTATTGTTTTTATAACAGAGTGTTACCAATCAGATAACAGAAGATGTTGCATGAAGATTTAACTTGTCTTTTGACATGGTTGACTTGAGATGCATCCTTCAACGCTCTTTGTAAAAATGATACTGGGCAATATGAATTATATGAAATTTGCATCATGTTTGTTAATTTTATTAAAGCAATTATCAGTTACTTTCCAACTATAAATGCAGCGAGCTCACACACTATCACTTTCATTAATTGATTACAAATATGTTATCTCTCTCTCTCTCTCTCTCTCTCTCTCTCTCTCTCTCTCTCTCTCACACACACACACACACACACACACACACACACACACAATATTCACACACACACATAAACACAAAACATGTCGCTACTGGGTTTCATTCAAGAGACCTGACAGCGATAACAGGCATTAACCAGAAGTGCCGGTTACACGGCCACAAATGCCGTACCTCTATAATACTACAGCAATCCGCCTGTATCTGGACAATAATAAGAAAACAAGGGATACGCAGCGGCTTTTTCATTGTAAAAAGGAAGTATATTAGTTGATTTTTGTTTAGTTAATGTGACCGTATTTAATATCAGATTGGCATCTTTTGTCTCAGTTTAAAAGTCTTTGACACCATGACACATACTGTCAAACTGGCTGTTATTCAGTTTTAAAGGACAAATTTCTTTTAAAACTTGTATGTATTTTTGTATTTTGTTGCCGGACATACACGACAGGCTGAAGGAGAAAATCTACATTAGAGAATCTATGTAGCAAGTGATTTTTATAAGCAAACATTCTTAAGCCTGACATTTTGCTTGTTTTCAAATATCGATTGCAAGACACGCCTTAGATAATGGTAATGTAATAGTTAATGGTAATGTAATAGTTAATGGTAATATAATATCATTGGAAGAATTTAGAGTTAGACTAGATGTTCGCGTTGGTCCGTATTCATTGCCTGTTGGATGTTACTAATATGTCACGGTTCTGGGACGAGGTGAATAATAAAAATGAGCAAATCCAAGGGATTGGCAAAATCCAGGGAGTCGACTGGGGGTCATGGAATTCAACTTGTTCTTGCCTACATACAATGCTACTTTGTGTACATCAGTAGAATGGTGTACAAAACAATTCTGCTCTTTCATCAGAGGTTCCCACTCTTCCTCTGGTACCAGAAGTGAGTTTGCCTACTTAACTTACACTGAATAAAGGGAGAAGATAACCGAGGATGTAGGTAGTAATGTTAACATGGGTAATCACTTGCATAGTGTAATATCTGACACAGTCGGACTCATTGGGGCTGGGCACACTAAATCGGTCCCTAGCATTTCTTTAAGTCCCTAAACCTCAACATCAACCCCTAAGCTGCATACACTCTTTCCAGGGTCCCATAGTACAGGCTGCCAGTCTGACAGCTACCTCAAGTTGAAACTAGATTAACCGAGTATTAATTATTGTGGCATTATTTAATAACTGATGCGATTAGTAGGCTTATTCTAGGGCTCATGTTAACAACAACAACAACAACAACAATAATAATAATAATAATAATAATAATAATAATAATAATGCGTAATTGTTACTTGCTTGCATAATATACTCAAGCCTACGCATAATTATCACTCACGCATTATTGAGGAATATGACGGTCATAGATATATCTATGCCACTAGGCTGTCGAATTGTTGGGATAACATTTCCAAATTTCAAATATTTGTTCCAAAAGCTAAGCACGGCTATATGTGCAATATTCGTAAGGCTTTTAACCGATTCAGTTCTCTGGCATCAAGGTGTCGTGTAGCGCTAAGCCACATTTATATCCAAGCGAGTCAAGCGCTTGTGTGATTAAAAGCCACAATTTTACATTTACGGTAGATTCAGATGAGCGTATGTATGGAAAGTTTGCCTAAGATTTAAACAAAAGACACGAAACTTTGCAAGGGACCCTTATCCAGTTGTTACACATACTGTAATCAATTGTTAAGGCAATACAAGAGACCCTTATCCAGTTGTTACACGTACTGTAATCAATTGTTAAGGCAATACAAGAGACCCTTATCCAGTTGTTACACGTACTGTAATCAATTGTTAAGGCAATACAAGAGACCCTTATCCAGTTGTTACACGTACTGTAATCAGTTGTTAAGGCAATACAAGAGACCCTTATCCAGTTGTTACACGTACTGTAATCAGTTGTTAAGGCAATACAAGAGACCTTTATCCAGTTGTTACACGTATTGTAATCAACTGTTAAAGCAATACAAGAGACCCTTATCCAGATGTTACACGTACTGTAATCAATTGTTAAGGCAATACAAAAATGTAAACTTGACTATCCTTCCGTAAACATATGCCATAATATTCAATTTTAATATTCAATTATAACGAGGTATTATTCATTTTGTGCCTGCTTCACATTCGTTCTTAAGTCAGCCGCAGTCAGTCATCCTCCACAGTGTTCACGCTTTGAAACTAAATTTGATAAATAATAGACGTTTACCACGTAATAAGAATTCTGCCTCAAGTTTTCATGCGCACATCATATCATCAAAGGACATATGTAGTGCAAATGTTCTGGTATGTTCCATCCGTCGCAGATTTTGTTTCGTTCAATAACCTTCGCAATCTACTTTTCGCATTTTAAATTTGTTTCTCACTCTGCGAACTCACGTGTTTGATCTTTCGCTATTAAACAACATACCTCGTTGATACGAATTAAATAAAACATGTTACGTCAGTTTATCACATGTTCATAAATATAGGTACTTATCTCAAACACAATTACACCAAATGCAAGTTTGTACTAATTTTATATAGTGAATAATGGCCCGGATACTATTCATTTGCGTCCCTTGAATTCGATAGGTGACAGCATGGAACAGAGCTGTCCAGCATCACTTCCGGTTTATTTCCTGCTTTATCGACACACATAGAATCGATAGCGTCTTCACATTCCATTAAAATATCAGTTTTACTGATCATGGACTTTGAATACACTTTCTTCGATAGCTTAAATACACTTTCTTCGATTGCTTATATACACTTTCTGCAATAGCTTAAATATACTTTCTGCGATAGGTTAAATACACTTTCTGTGATAGCTTAAATACACTTTCCGCGATAGCTTAAATACACTTTCTGCTTTTGCTTAAATACACTTTCTGCTTTTGCTTAAATGCACTTTCTGCGATAGCTTAAATACACTTTCTGCTATAGCTTAAACACACTTTGTGCAAGACGAAAACTAATAACATTTTTACTGCTAGACTAATTAAAGAAACTGACATGAGGCACAGTGTTTATTGAGATTTTGAAAGTAATTTTTGCTTATGACTATCATGGTATTATTATCTGTATTATGAAGGTAACGGTTCATGTTTAAGATGGGTTTAATGATATGATATGAAGCCCATACATGTTTGCTCCTACTGATGACTTTTTTTATTTGCAAGTGTCTGGAACTTCCATACCCTTAATGAAAACCACGGATAAGAAAATGAACGTCACAACATTAAATTGATATATACTGAATTTGTTAGAGAATAAATAGTTCTAACGTTTATATGATCCATACGAATGCAATATTGCAGGTATTAACCAGAAAAAGGTGTGGTGGGGATGGGAGTGTGAAGCATTCATGATGCTTGCCTCATCTTATATGGCCTTTAAAGTTTTGCAATATTAATAAAAAGTTAATATTGATTAAGTGACTTGTTTAAAGAGTAGTCAAATACACTGAAAACTCCCTCACATGGACAAGACGTTTGTAATTACCTTCAGTCTCTTCTTCATCTAGTTTCCTCAGCACTTGTGCATATCTTTTCTTGCGCAGCAAGTCAATGAATGCCCCAATTGCTATTGGTCCCTTATTTAAAATCTTACAAATCAGTATGTCGCTTTTTCCCTTGGCTGTTTCTGCGATATTTAACTTCTCTTTAATATCTATGTCAAAGATGTCCTGCTCTATAAGTCCATCAACGAAAGTGTCAAGGTCATCACATATGCTCTCCTTAATGTATGTCAAATTACGTGTGATTTTTTTTCTTGTAGGGTCATCCATTCATAGGCATCAACTGGTGCGAATGGTATTCTGCAAAGAAAAACGTATGCGGTTATTCGCCATTCACTGACGAAACAAAGAGGCTCAGGCCGAGATTGTTCACCACGCTGACATCTACGTAAAACCAAATGCATGGGTACATGGTCATGACAATATGGATCAATATGATGTTTTCTGACATTTCAACATTTGTATACTTTTAATAATGTCTGTCATATTGGAGACAATTAATATCGTTTTGTCTGAGCTGGATGCCTGGTTATTCTAGGGCATGGCGGCATTAATTGTACTAATCTTAAAGATCTTCTTGCCTGGATGGTTTGTATCAAATTCTATCAAGTTCTGTTTAGCAGGTTTTGATATGTTGTTTAGAGGTGGTTTTATTGTAAGTAAGATTGATGGTTGATTCGCATTAGTTTTGCAAATTTATATCACTTTCATAACATGATGTTTTGCCAACTCTGCGACTGTAGTCAGTGTTTCGCTCCTCTTTCATTAGCAGCATATTGACATCGTTTGTACAGTACATTTTTAACTAAATTTGCCAACTCGCCAAATTGCCGTGCAACAGTTTCCAAAGAGCAATTAGTTTAAAGAAGTCGTTGTCTTGTCTCTACGGCATCATTTGTATAAATTTCAAACGCCTTTGCACCACAAGTTTTCTGTTAAATTTGGAAAACAAACTTTTTGTGGTTTGTGAAGAGATGTTTAAAAATATATTTTGTATTGTAAGAGGAGCCATACCAATGGCAGATTAGCATATTTTCTATATTTGGTGAAAAGGAGTGATGCCAGGGTGCCTTTTGTCAAATTTGACGAAATGATAAGCGTTTTAAGTATTGTTCAGGTAGTTTGTATTTGTAATAATGGCAGCCACATTTCATTTCGGTATCACGTCATTTGCATAAACGTGGTATATATAAAGAAGCCGTATGCTATATTTTGTCAAATTACTGCTTTTAGTGTTTATGAGAAGATTTAAAAGTTGTATTATTTTTAGTAAGGTAGGCCGTATTTGATGGGAAAATGGCATCCGTTTTATCACAAAATAAAACAAGCACAACAAACTCAATTGTAAAAACCATTATTTCGGAAGGATTTCTGTCAAATTTAGTACCACTTGAGAAGAAGTCTTGTATACCTTTTTCACTAAAGGTGGCCGTATTAGAAAGAGTGTTGACATCATTTTTGAACGTTAGCAAATCGTTTATGCGAGGGTGCTTTCTGTTAATGATCGTAAAAGTATTTTAATCATTGACATATTCGATAATGAGATGCTGTATTCTTTTAAAATGTATGACATCCCTGCGGACTTTTTGCCCATATAAAAACTGACTTATGTTTAAGCTTTATCTATGCTTTTAACTTTTCGTAGTCAAGACCCTGTTATTATGCAGGGTAATAAGTCATTAATGTTATTATATCGACATGTTGTGATGCAACGGCATTATGTAATAAAGCTTTAATGCGGTGTTTCGATGTATATATATATATATATATATATATATATATATATATATATATATATATATATATATATATATATATATATATATATATTGTATATATATATATTGTATAGTACCATTCCTAACTCTAGCTATTTTGCTTGGTAATATAGTATAGAAAGCCTGGAATAGTCTCAAAATTATTAGACTAAGATAACAGAAGTTGACTAGATCCTTTAAAGACACCCGTGAATTATTCTTCACGGAATGTAATCGATTACAGCTACATTAAACGTATTCTATATGGCATTTTCATCGTGTTATTGATTAAATCTTTGTTGGCTTCGGCCAGCTTTGAAACATATTTCCATGACATATTTACTCAAATAACTACTTAGTCCAGCCGACTTATGTACTCTAACAGCTACTTAGTAAAGCCACTGTTAAGAATGGTCTTATAGTATATGTGTCTATGTGATCTTTTGTCCCAGTCGACTTTTATCTGCATCACCAATAATATAATTGTAGGAGAATGTAATCAATGTTAATAATTGATTGTTGAACAATCACTCTTTCACGTCAAGGCTCCTATTACAAGACTTTGATTTGTTTAGGTAATATATGTTTTCAGATTCATTCATAAATGAAGATAAGACATCTTCATACTACCTCGAGAACGTGACTCAAACATATTTATCCGCATCTTTTTAAAGATATTTGTGCTTAAAATGTGACCGTGTTTGAAAGATTTTCAGGACTTGTACTTGAAATGAACACAAACTTAATATATTTATACGAAGAAAACCTTACCGATTTTATTTAAGAAAACCTCAAAATAACCCCCAAAAATGACGTCAAGGCAAAATGACGCGTCTTTTGCGTTCTAAAGTCATGGTGTCATTATGAATCGCAACTATTGGTCTTTAATGTTGTTTAATTGCATAACATAATTTTAAAGGCTATATGGTAGGAGGAATATTCGAATATGCGGGTCCGGATTCAGGTATAATTTATTACGTCATGATTCGTTCAAGACACAAACCAGCGGTACAAATATGGTGGAGGCACTGAAACAATTTAAAACGTAACCCCAATTCCGTAAAGGACAATAAGTCAGGGTGCACAATACTGGATAATATTACTTTAATGGCTTAAAGTAATTACCAAGACATTGCAAATAAATAAACTTGAGATAACTGTGTCCTTATATTTCCGGATATGATCGTGATAGTGGTACTAGACACACCATCTAAAATATTCTGATTTCACTACTTAAACAGCATCTGAACTACAGCCCAAACACTGAAAAATTACATTGACCTTCAACATAGGATCATGAGTCTGTGTTATGCGACCTAACCTTAGGTCATGATGCACGAATGAACACAGCAGCTGCATATCACTATCAGAGCTAATACCTTGATACAAAAATAGATAGTCAGATAAGGTGGATTTACGATCAAAATATTGGTGAAAATACCAAGAAAAAATAAACGATACCTTTTGAAGATATGAAGTATACATATGCTAAGTAAACTACCTTCAATGATGTTTGAGTTCAAGTCCTAGAAAGAAAAGTCAATAAACTTTACATGTGAGTTTGATCATGCTGATTGGATCATGCTATTTATACATATGATCAGACCCGGATGGTTGCGTAAACGAAGTGCGCGATGCACACAGGCGCCTTTTCATTTCCTGTTCGTTTTATTCGCAATTTATTCGAAAATAATTTTTGGAAAGGCACCAAACATTCATCGCACAAACAACAAAAACACCACGCGCCGGGCCTGCATATGATATATACAATTAATGCACCTTTACGCTATGATTTTACAGGGGGAAATATTTCATTTCATGATCTCTAACAAACGTTTCTGGTGACACATTGGACAAACAAAGTTTCATTGATCTGATGCCGGAGATCTGGCCATACATATTGGTCCATGAAAATTCCAAATGACAACATCAAGTCATGATTTACTGCTGTACCACGCTGCATGTATATTACTAAATTCAAAAGTTTGCATGGTACTGTTCCCAACAATCTGAGTAATATCAACTTTTACCAAATGACAATTATGAATGTGACAAATTCGACAAATATATCAGTGTTCATAGCACTACTTCCATTAGATTCAGAATTACAAATAGCATACTAAAAGTAATTGTAACCTTAATGTGTGACCTGGAACTTCAAAAACGAACAACGCGTTCACTAGCGTTAATAAAGTTTGCGAAACATTGTCCGATCAATAGGATAGTTTCCGAAAACATTTCAAACATAATAATATCGAAATAGTCTGTACAAAATTACATAAGTATCCATCCACGCTGATTCCACATTTTCTTCAAGACGTATGTGGCCTGTATCAGTTGTACAGATTTCACGCCTGATGATTTCATGGGTAACCATGAAATTCGTTGTAACAAAGCGAGTTATAGGAAAGTACATAGAATTAGATAAATAACATTGCATAGCATCACAGGTGTTATGTATGTCCATATTGTGAGTTTGATTTTCGCTCATAACTGTAGATTGTAAAATCATTTTGTAAGTAAAATTACATAGCCCCATGATTGCGGGCTGCACTTGAATTTAGGAAAACATATTTATGTGACTTTTTCACCTTGTTTACAACTTTTAATGTTCACGAAATAGTGTTAAGACCATTATTCTCTTTCTGTTATTATGTCTACGTTTTCTATATAAAGGTAGTGCGACACAAAAGTAATTCTTCCTATCGGAAACATCTGTAGTGGAATCAGTCTTTAATTGCTTTTATTTCAAGTATTCATTGGAATTATATAGTGTTCATTGACTTTAAGCTAAACTCATTACTTTTTTGATTAATGTGAATTCATTGAAAGGCATTCTAGATTATATCGTGGTGATACGTCAAGACTGTTAACACATTATCGTATTTGATGCTACTGGCAGATCAGCACATCCAGGATTAGAATTCATTCGGAACACGACTGGAACTTATTTGGAACCCTCTTTACTTTTGGAATTGTGATAGAAGCTTAAGGACTATTTGAGATTTAATTCACAATACTGCAAGTTATTCTTACACTTCAACTTTGTAATTTAGGGAAATAGGTTATTTGCTGAAATTTACCAAAAGTGTTCGTTTTCGCTATTCTCAGTTACTTGGTTTAAGACCATAGAGTGGTAACAAGAAAGCAAATTTTTCAATACTGTAAATGTTTATTTCTGTTTTCATATGCAATAAGAGTATAACGGTATATGGTTACATGGTGAGAATTTTGACATTTTCCAAGTTATGAGCCCAGGAAATTATACTATTGGGGGGGGGGGATAACCCAGGATATGTATTGGATTAACATGTGCATATAATGACTTATGCCCATTAAATGGGGATATTAACAGTTTCAAAATCATGAGGCACGGTCAAATACCATATCACAGGGTCACAAACCAGGGTCTGTGCTGGTATATGTCTCCTTTTGTCTCTTCATACCATTCACATCTATATATATAGTTATAAGCTGTGGATCTCAAAAGTTTCCAAGTGATTGCCGATGACCAAGTCTACTTCTTCAGGGTATGTACAGGAAATGTGTATAAATTCTTTTCATGTCCTTCAGCCAATGGATGGTCAAAAGGGAGGGAACTCAACTGTTTCCAGGCTGTGACACAGGTCAAATTCATATAGGGGCATGACCGACTTTTCCTGAAAATTTTAAAACGACTATGTATATCTAAAAACAACTCCAAAAAATATCCCATCCGAAAGTTTCAAGCATGTGTCTTTAATGGTATAGGAGATACAATGCATCACTAAACAAGGGACAGACAGACTGGAGGACACAGTACCCACATTGGTAAACTATGCATGGGGATAAGAGGCATATTACTATTTTACTTATTTCAACGTTATGACCTTCAATGATAATTATAAAATATATCAAATGCTATCACTATTTAGAGATAAATCTTTGATTTGCAAAGTACATTTCTATGAAACATCATATGAGAAATATAGAAGAAATTTGCTCTTAATGATATAAACAATAACAACACTCATTAACTATACTTACAAGACTAATACATTTTTAATACAATTTTGTCTTACATTACAAATATAAACAACATAAACTCTGCCTGAGAACCATTTTCTGTCTTTCTACCCAGTTATTGTTATATTTCAACTTTCTTCCTAGTTGTCAGAAAAGATTAAGTTTCCGTTCAGATGTCATGAGTATAGATGGAACGGATTTGAGGTAAATAAACATAGGGAATGGGAGAAGAAAAACTGCAAATTATAGCACATGCACATTGCAGCAGCAGCAGCTGATGCTGATGCTGCTGCTGCTGCTGATGATAATTATTATTATTATTACGTCAAGCTTGACAATTAGAAAAATAAAGTTTTACAGTTTGTGTTTTTTTGTGTGAAGTTGTCAGTGCTTGATTGCATTGTTTTACTAGGTGCTCAAATTATACTAAAGTTTTAAACAAGAATATTTTATTTCTTCCCTTCAGATGATAATTTAAAAAGACTCTCAAATTATTATATATTTTATGATACTGGACACCAGCACTGCTTAACATGGAAATATTTGTACGAACCATCAATTACTACTTTCCAAGAATACAAATTTAAGTGCATTTTGTAAACAAAATCTGAACTCATCCTTTGGATGCAAGGTGGTAATCTGTTCCAGGTAAAATTATACATAGATTCCTATTCTATAACATTTAAGCTATCCTCATTTTAAGCTAAGTTAACAGTGAATCTAAACGAGCAAAAGGTTTGTGGATTCAAATACATGGAACTCAATGTCCGCTATGTTAGCTTGAATAGTTCTGTTAAACTGTGGTTTCAAATGTTCTTTGTGTGATGTGATGTACGAAAGAAAATCAAAAAGAAATATAAGTATTTATATGTGGCGATTGGGGGACAGTGGGACTTGCCACTGAAAATGGCTGAAACGTTTATAAGGACAAGGGGAAATTTAACATAGGTAACATCACGGGGTTTATAGGGACAGAATAATTTAAAGGTCGGACGATTTTAAAGGGACAGAAACGTTTATAGAGACAGACGGGTTTTTTAGGGTCGTAAGGTTTTATGGGGACAAACATACACATGCACAAACAAACATACACATGCACAAACAAACATACACATACACAAACAAACATACACATATATACAACATAAAGAGAAAAACTACGTTTGGCAATGAGTACATCTATTTGAGTTATAGGACTGGCATTGAAAAGGCCATTGAGATTTGTTAACTTGAATTAGCATATGGGGCATCGCACTGGACTGCATCTCTTCCTTAAACTCCATCTGACATCGAGGTCATACATCAAGACTCTCTTCAGACAGCCTTGCCTCTCCACATAAATCCTTCTTTTCCAGATAGTCGTATCTGTTATTTTCGTGGTATCCAATGATGATTTCACATACATGGGGTAGTCAAGGCTGAACAGCATCACCGATATTAGGATAGACGACTCATGGTTTGTCCACAACTTGTAAAGCGAACAGGTGAATTCAAGAGGCGAGTCACGGGTGTTTATAGTCTAAGGGCGGATCGAATCTGGTTGACATCTTTCACCAATCCAAAGTCGTGTTACATAATTCAGCCACAGCGCGGAGTCTCTCCCGATCAGAAGAGAGCTACGTGCGACGTCACATACCCTATATAGGTGCGCTAGCGTCCGTGCACAGTGAATCGATACGAACTAAGGCTGAAACTCAGAAGACGATATGTTTGGGTGTGGCTAAGGTGAAGGCGATGAGTGATGTCATGGCGGCTACCAAAACAACTGCAGTTATACTTCCAGAAGAGAATGATTTTAACTGTGATTTAGTCGACTTTCTCTCCACTTAGCAAGAATTTGTACCGGTAGCAGTACCTTCACTACCTTCTTTTTCCTTACATCAAGTAAAGGATTTTAGAGAGGCAGAAAAAAGAAGAGTAGCAATTTTTACAACAACAGAAAGAAGCAGAACTAACCATTTTCATAAACAGCAATAGCAAGAAGAGAAAAGAAGAAAACAAGAGGAAGAAGAGGAGAAGAGAAAGGATGGAAGAAGAACGGTGAGAGTCAAACGGTGGCGGTGCTACTAAATATTTTGGCAGAGGTGTCTGAGACAAATCTATCAGACTTCTTTAATTCGACCCAAGAGAAAAAGACCTTTCTGCACCAAACACTTCAACCCAGTCATCACTACCTTTACGTTGTCTGCCCCTGAAAGGTCATTGACAGCAATAGCGAAAACTACCATATCATCGATAGTAGCAGGTGAAGCAGTAGGATTTGCTCCTGGCAAGGTTATAAGCAGTCAAAGCTCATTGCCTACAGTTCATGAGTTTGTTTAAGATACTCAACGGTCCTTTTCAGGGTCACCCATCTCTCTAGATAAAATAGACTGATCAATATTGCAATATTAAACAAAACTTAAATCCCTTTTTCCATGATTTTTTAATAACGTAAGTGTGTGAGTGCCTGTGTGTAGGTCCTCATATGAGACACGTATTCTTTCTGGTATTTTCTCTCTTTTAGAAAATCACAATGAAATTTATTATCATTAAAGTACATTTTTCTTCTTCGTTCACTCTCTCATTTTCCATTTGAATTTCTTCACTACCACAAGTTTTTACCCTTCTTCACTTACTTCTCGTCTTCTTCTCTAATATTTCTGGTATAGGGTCTTCTTCATCATTTTTGCAGGATTCTTCCTCATTTTCGGAAGACCTCTACTCTTCCTCCTCTACTTTCTGTGTCTTCTTTTTATTTCTTAGGGAACTCTAACGACCAATGTTATTACCGCTGACAATCATATCAGATGCATTGACCTTTGTCTTTCTTTATTCTTGTCTTGCTTTGACGGTGTGGACATTCGGTAGCCCAATGTCCTTCCTTCTGATAGACATATCAAGTAGTCCTTCTCTGAAGAAAACGTTTGCAAGACGCCGCTCAAAGCTTTGACCAGAAGCTCGATCTGTGTTAGCTCTTTCATCTTGGCAGTTTTTGAACTGAATGAAAACTCTGCCTCTAAAACAATCCATCCATCCATCCATATATATGGGGTACCCTGGGTTTAAAATCTAGTACAAAGAAATTTATGTTTAGCAATCGCAAGGATTCAATGATAAATAGAAAAAGCAATAGGAGACTACGCGACATATCGCCTCTCACACGAGCTGAAGTCTTGTCTCAAATCCATGCCAGCGATTGTGAAGACGACACGAGTGAGCCTGAACCAAGTCCATGCAAATCTCCACCCTCCACCCCCCACCCCCGACCAAGAGAGTCTACCTCCATCGAAAGTCAGCTAATAGCACCCAAGAAATAAGAAATAATACCACATTCGAGGGACGTAAAAATGGTCCTCCAAAAAATTTACATCCACGGGGTAAACTTACAGAGTAGTTTAAATATTTCATGAAAAGTGCTTTTATACTCCTGAGATCATGCTTTACTTGTGGACAACTCATACATGTCAACAACCCTAGAACGCACTTTTGTCAAGGAAAGAAACGATGTCATATTTGTCACCAAATCGTGGCCTTGGAACATGAAATGCTACATTCAAAAACATTGAAAGGAAGAGGATGAAATGAAGAAAGGGAATTTCATCTATTTCGAGTTCGAATGCATGAAAAAGACCAGGATTCATATTCCTAATTTGTGCGTGGCTCATCCAGCGTGCGAGAAGTGCGTCCAATAATCTTTTTTTCATTGCCACATTGTAGCAACGTGAATAAATCTTTGGAGGACCTAACACGCTTCCCGATATCTCCCGATGGATCTTAGACACTATCGACGACACGTGGAACCAAGAGGACATTGAGGGTTACGGAGACTGCCATAATTTTGCAACGATGATGACTCAGTTTCTCGGGATACGAAGAACAATTTCTTCGGAAATGCTATTCAGAACAAGGCGACGAATGTCCTCAAGTCACCATGAACAGAGCTAAAATGATCTACATGCAAGTGGGACGAGTACATTTTAAAGATTCCATGTGTTATTTGGCCATCTCTTCGAGTCAAATGCCTAAAAAGTTTGTAATATTGGAAATGGCCAAGGATATTTTGCACACTTTCAATACCGAAGCCAATCAACATGCAGTCTTGCCGCATTTGCCTGGCGCTCACTATTACGACCATGCGCACCGAATAACGAAAAAGCTTTCTACATTTGGTACTGCTCGCACGCTTCGGAACCCTTCAACTTTCAGGAAGATATGTTAAAGTATTGTTGCTTAGACGATGTAACAAAATAACCGGATTGGGGTCGGATTATAACAGAGAACATTTTTGATGGTGGCAAAAACACAACGTTTATTTATGAATGATTCATTGAAAAAGACTCTATTTGATTCGTGCGCCAACAAAATCCAAATATTGGATATTTAATAAAATATGCACAAACCTGTTAATGTATTGCGATTTGAATGAAATATGATGAGTTTTCACTGAGATAGTGAAATATGATGAGTTTTAACTCAAATGGTGAAATATGATGAGTTTGCACTCATATAGCGAAATATGATGTGAAACATTGGGAAATATATCTTGCGGAATCGAATTCAAAACCGAAAGTCTTTTCAGCCCCGACGCACTGTCAAATGGTTGAGGAGCCACCACGAACGGTCTGCCCCTTCTGGTCTGCCTCAAGATCCGTAAAATCTCTTGTTCTCTGCAGACCCGTTGGTCCAGAAAATTTGGTTCTTCACCGCGTGATGACCTTTATCTTCTTCCGGGCCAACGTCACACCCGACTGCAGCACACTGGGTATAACACAACCCAGATTAGCACCACGGCTAAACAACACCTACAATACGGTGTATATACGGAGATACAACATAAATATCACTCCGTCCCTCCTACACTCATTGAGCAATTCACCCAGTATTCGCCAGTAACCAGTCAACAGTCAACGGCTATCAATCAATCAATCACCAATCAGTCAGATGAAAATATAATATCCGAACCCGTGTACTACAGATGACACGGTCATGTATAACAGCACGTAATGACGTTATGTACTGTAAACTCTGAGTTTATTATTTTATAAATATTGTATTATCGGGATTACTATACAAGGTGATAATCAGGTTCAGAAGCGAACCAGTATCTGACAAGAATCTTATAGTACTTAACGTAACACCTTCTCCTCCTTAATAAATACAACATTATTGCGAATATAATCATTCTGTTAAGTTACATACAGGTAAACTATGAAACAGACTAGAACATTGCATTATACGACACAAGTCGGAATTGCCTACAATACAAGATAAATGTGATAGCAAAACAATTATATCCTATAATACAGATAGGAAAATAATATTAAACTCAGATACCTCAACAGCTAGAGATCGCGAGTCATAAAGTGGACTGCTCATTGACAAGACTCTTCGTAATGCAATGTTTAGCTTTCTGATGAGGTAATTTATATACAGGTCATGTAGCCATACACTGCCTGTGCGCTCAAGGTATGTCGGTTTTCCCATCCTAAGCACTTTGCTCGTGCAGCATGGGTTGAACAGAACTCATCATTTTGAAATAATATACGATGTACATAAACCACCCTTGGGTAACGCTGTACACAGAAACGAAACCCGAGTACATGTACAACCCTCGAAAATCCCACTCGCAAGCTCGCAATGTGCGAGTGGAAAAATGTCATTTGCGAGCTCAGAAAATAACAAGTAGGCTATCACACGGCAATATTTTTCCACAAAAAATCGTGATTTTCGTTCTACTTTAAAAAAAATAATTTATTTACTGGAAATCAGTTCGACTATCGTTTGCAGTTTAGACGCGAGACGCGATTGCCGAGAACATAGAATTAGAATAGCAATAATAATGTACTTATACGTCTTGAATGCGTGCCATGCGCGGGCGAGAGGCATGCATAGAAGCATATTCGGCGCATACATACCCACCCCTTTCGGCGCATTGTCAACCGCGCATCTATACTGACGTAACTAGGCAATATTTGCATCAGTTCGGATTCAGAAGAGTCGATTGCGTCAGCAGCAAGCACACTGTCCCGCCCACACATCACGTGGGTATCACGTGCTGTGTGTTAGTTTCCGCGTGCTTTATTTTAAGTTCATTCTTTTCTATTTTGTGTTCCCAGTGTCTTTTATTCGTCCTTCACTTCGCTGGGTATCCTGTGTTTGAATTATTAATTATTATTTACAGTGATATTTGATATAGCTATTTAAAAGAAATTCTAAATAATTAAAAGTTTATAGAATCTACAGCTTGTGTTACTGTCTCAACTGCATCTTGTGATCGATGGTTCAGTTTTGTAAACCGAATTAAAACAAAACAAAGATTAGCTCTAGACACTTCCACCCTGCGTGATCTTTTACAGTTGGTTGTTAACGGACCGCCGGCTGAGATTTACGGTCCCAGTCAAGCGATCGACAAATTGTACCTCACGGCTCCAGGTAAACGTCACGTGGGCGGACATAAGTGCTTGCATGGCTGATTTATAGGTTAGGTAGAATGTTTTTGTAAAAACTGCTATTATTATGTTAACAAAAGAAGTAATAAAACCGAAGTGTTTATTATTGTTAGTTTTTTGTTTACCTGAACCTATTATACATTCGATGTTGACAGTTGTCGTCGTCCTCCCCCCGTCCCTGTCCCCCCTCCGTTGTTGACATTCTTTGGCTAGCGCGTTGTCACAATAAACTGCGCGTTATTCATGGCTACAATTTACGAGGGTTGTACATGTAATTAATCCAAATAATAAATAAACAATGGATATATACAATTCTGTGACAGACGTGTCCATTTTACGGAGCACGAAACACCTATCTTTTGAAGGAAGCCTGCTATTGCCAAAGCATGCTCCTCAGTATACCGCAACTAGTTCATGTCCGAGAAGACCCTAGCGGTCATATGCCCTTAGACTACGAAGTTCATTATACGTCTGTACTAGACCAAAGTCAGAAATGGATCTGTTTGCCATGCTCCCCATGCAAGAATCCCAATGGGTTGAATTTATCCCGTCTCGTCTTTGACTGTCTCAGCCCCCATCGAATTTGAAACTGAAGGACAGACCGAAGATTACATCGATCTGAGTAGCATTTACTTGTACTTGAAAGTCAAAGTTACCGATAATACGGGCATTTATCCTATAGACAATGAGAGAGTAGCTCTCGTCAGCAATTTTATGCATTCCTTGATCAGCGAAGTGGATTTGTATTTGAAAAAACAAACTGGTCAGCAGCAGCATGGATACTTGCCCTTTCAGAGCTAACATAGAAAATCTCTCGACGTACAGAAAAGAAGCCAAGAATACGCATTTGGATGCTTGAGTGGTATGGAAATCTGACACGGCAAGCACGTTTGAGGACATAGAATTGACTATGAAAGATAGTCCAGACCACAATGTGGGAATCAGCAAACGTCGAAACAAAATCAAAGATGGGCTGTGTTAGAACTGATATATCGTATGCATTTGGACATGTGGTTGCACGACACGTATTTGTTGAACGGAGAGGATGTCCGCATGAGCCTGAATCGGTGAAGTGCAGCTTTCCATTTGACGGCTGCTGTACAAAACTGTCATCCTTGAAGCCAGATTCTACGTGCTTTGTGCGTGTTACATAACGTGGGAAACGACATCAGTCAAACTTTGAGCAGAACGACCGCCAAGTATCCGATACGACGAATGGAAACGAAAACTTTCACCATTGCCAAGGATCCCCGATCCAAGACCGAAGACCATCTTTACCAAGGACAGTTACCCAAACGTTTAATCAATGGCATCGTCAGCAATGAAGCCTTCAACAGAACCATCAAAGAAATTCCTTTCGAGTTTAAGCCTACAAAGTATCCAAGATCAAAGTCAGTCTAGATGGCAAAACTTTGTGCAACTGACCCTTCTAACCTGACTTTGAGCAGAAAAATTACTTGTTATCTTACTTGTCCCTGTACGAAACCACGGGACAGTTAGGCACCGTCAACAGCTGTAATTTCACACGACAGGAGGTTATACTTTGTGTGCTATTGAATCCTGACCAAGACATCGACGAGGAACATTTCCACCCTATAAAATCCGGCCAACTTCGTGTGGAACTTCAGTTTGCAGATTTTCTGCCCGAGATCGTAAACGTCAATTCGACAATATCCTGGAAATCAACATCTTGAGAGAAGTGATTCTAGACTATTAGAAGCTACGAGAGAATCTTTCCCCTGTTTAGAACGTGGAGACTCTTGAAGATGGGGGAGGATGATGTCTTTGAACCAGAATAAAAAGTAAAAGACAATGCTACAAAAGAAAAAAAAAGAGGACATCATGATTTCGAGATCGCTATAACAAGAAGATTTAGTTTCCTGTTTTGCTAAGCATTTGGCTAAAAAAAGTTACATCTCTGATCCACAAACATTGTTATGGAGGCCAAATGATCATCCAAGTCAAATTCAGCAGGATAAGTGTATGACGATGATCCAAGAAGAGAAATTGGAGAAGTATTTTTGTGACGCTTAGGGTCTCATCTCGAAAGAGAACGTATTGCATCAGTGGTATAACGACTAGAGTGATTATTCCTCCCCTCCATTGGCTTCGATGGGAGTAGTAATAGGGGTTACCGTAGCGTCAATGGGAATTAGCATTACAGACCC
>JAECUM010067482.1:0-19409 GCA_016617855.1 Megalonaias nervosa
CAGGTTACATTATCGTTAGATCCTTCCAACCACCAGTTATAGATTCTGCCGACGCCAGAATTTAATCTACCACGCAAATGAAATTGCTAAATAGATACATCGACTGGACATTTAATTTTTAACCAAAAGTTTGCAGTTTCTCCGTTGGTCGTCCACTCTTGGCCCTTATCAACGACATAACTAAAAAGAAAAGCATGATTTCGATTATATCCGCTATACTGTGTTGACGCGCTTGCAACAAATCGAACTCTGTTATCAGATGCCTCAACAAGTGTAGGAATATATCCAACATTGTTTTAAGTACGTCTTGCGCCGCTACCATAGACACAGTCAACATATGCTTTGTTGGACTAACCGGAGTATAATTTGTTGTTATTTTGTTGGCGCCTGATACTAAGTCTCCGATTTTCTTTACATAGGAATCATTAATTGCGGCAGATACAGCTGATATTGCCGAGGTTTTACTGTCATCAACGTATTTCTTGTTTGTTAAATCTTCGTTGGCGGTTGGAGTATATGATGATGCTACTTTGTTAACGCCCATATCTAATGCACCGGACATTGTATGTCCGCTTAGTTGGACGAAATTACTTTTCACAAATTTAACATTAGTCAGCCAATCATCGTTTGCTAACGTTGTGTTGTCAAGTGGTGTATTGTACATTAACTTGTCAATGGAAACAGTCATTGATCCACCAGACAAATGCAAATACAGAGTTATTGCGCCTTTTAACTGGGCATGACTGACGGCATCCGTGTCATCAGCTGGAGGTGAGTTTATTGATAATCCTGTAACTTTGCTTTGTTTGATGAAGTTAAATTGCCTGTCATTTTTCCCCAGTTTATTTACCACAGCAAAGTAAACTGATTTTACTTGGTTATAAGTTGCTGCTTGACTTGTGTTTAAATTCGCTGGAGGAAAATCTTGTTCGAGTTCAATAATCTTTTGCCCGACATATTAATGTTGCCGGTAATCATTTCACCGGTCTTGTCTAGTTTGTTATCGTCGACGTATTTCAACTGCAAATAACTTACTGCTTGGGTCTGATTCAAATTTGCTGGCGGATATGCAGTTTCCAAGTTTATGATCCTTTTACTGGACATGTTGAAATCGCCGGTCATTGTTTCACCAGTCAGTGGTAGCTTGTTATCGTCAACGGTTTTTAGTTGCGAATAACTTACCGCTTGGTTATTATTCACATTTACTGGCGGATATGTTGTTTCAAGTCCTAAAACACGTTGATTTGACATTGACAAATTACCTGTCATTGTAGCGCCAGATTTCTTGAGATAGCCAGATAAATTAACTGTTCCATTTGTTGTCATGGTGTCGGTAAAAACCGAGCCGTTTAATGTTGTTCCGAATTTAGTGTAATAGCTCATTATTATTTCTTACAGCCACACAAATTTGTGTGGTAATAAAAAATAATAATGTCACTATTAAACTTTGATACTGAGCGATTAATAAAACATAAACACAACAACGAACCTCCCGATTGTCATTATCTTATTGTTGGTCGTACCGGATCTGGCAAAACAAATTTGCTAATGAATTTACTGCTTAACAACAACTTTAATTACAACCGAGTTTATATTTACACAATAAAGCCGCAGCAGGATAAATACGAATTACTAAACAACTACAACGACACATTGGGCGATGAATTTGGTATTGGCGTGGATATATTTTTGATAAAAAAACCGGAAGATCTTATTCCGGTAAACGAACTTGATTCGAGCGAGCAAAAAATAATTGTTTTTGATGATACTCGGCTGAACAACAGCGAAATGAATAAAATACGATCTTACTTCTCGTTGTCCAGAAATAGAAAATGTAATGCAGTTTATCTTGCACAAGGATTTTATAACGTGGACAGATTTATCAGAAAAAATACAGGTTGTTTTATACTGTTTCCTGGACTTGATAATATTGACATACGAAATATTGCAAATGAACAATGTGGTGACGTAACCAAAGATAAATATATTCAACTTTACCATGAGGCAACCACAAACAAATACAACTTTTTCTTATTTGATAAACTTGCACGTGATCCAAAAAATTGTTTCGTTGTTGCATCGACAAATTTCTTTGACTGACGTTCTTCGAACATTGACGTTCTTCAAACTTGACATGCGTTGCACGTTGACAAATTTTATCCCACACAAAATTGTGTGGCATACTTAATAACAATGGACAAACAAAAAATTGATTTACTAAAGAAATTTGCTGCAACAAGATCAGCGTTTAAGAAAAAAGTACAAGAAGAACGACAAGGACAACTTGCTGCGGCAGAAGAAACTGCCAAACTCTTTAGACCAGTTATCGAGGCTTTACTTGGCAAGCAACCTGATTCGATAGCGTTATCTGCCGACGAGCTTAAGAAAATACAAGAAAATGGTTTGTTTGGTCAATTAAGAGAAGAACAAAAATGAAACTAATGAAGATATTAAAAAAGAAATTTCTAAAACTTCAGAAGAACAATCTAAAAGACAAGAAATAATTGATTACATTAGTAAACAAATATATATTAATATTTCTGATGAAAAAGTTAACGAATTTGCCAAACTGATAGAAGAAAAAGATAAAGAAAAATTTAAGGATTTCAGCAAAATTATCAATAAATGTTAATGAATATGCAGAATTTATTGATTTTTATATTAATGATAAATTAATAATATCAGAAAATGGACGTAAGATGAATATAAAATAATTAGAAATATATTAGCAAGGATTATTAGACAATCAAATATCGCATATTTAATTTTAGGATATGATGATGAAGATCAGTACTTTCTTAAAAATTTTGCTAAAATACTTGAAGGATTAATTGCATTCAACGTGCTTAAAAAAGCTAATCAATATCGATCACGAAAAGAAAACTACACATGGGGTTTTTACCGGTTACTTACAAAATATGACGATGAACGTGACAAAAACGCTGTTGATGAAAAACTCGGATTTGGTGTTAAGGTATTTACTTCAACTGCCGAATTGGTTGACCGACTAATGTTGATATCATCGAAAGAAGCTGGTAATGTAGGTGTGGAAATTGACAATGAGATTGTAGATATACTTGATCATCTCCGCGCAAATGGTTCATTAACTACAGGAGAATATGAAATTTTGCACAATGATTTACTCTAACGATAAAAAATAAAGATGATGCCAACAAGGTTATTACTTGATTCATCACAATCAACTACGGACAGCGCAAACTTTTCTGTAAATTATGATCCACCAATCCAACTTGATCCTGATCGACAATACGAAATCGGATAAATTTTTGCACCTGCCTTGTCTTCTGTGGCAAATGTAAAAACAGGCGTCAATGATAATTGTACGTTTAACCCGGGAGCCTGGATATCGCTTAAGATACCTCAAGGCGCGTATAACGTAACGGATCCAAACAAGATAATAAAGGAACAAATGACAAAACAGGGAGGCGTCGCTGATAATTTTGAATTAACGCCCAACTACAATACGTTAATTGACTTTTCTCCAGCAACTAGCATTGCTTCATTACTTGGGTATAATAATCAACAATACGGCTTAGTTGCAGAACAAACTATATCGTATGACGGCGATGCTAAGGTAAATATAACCTAAATAAATACGGTTTTAATTAATTGCTCAGTTGCGTCTGGTTTTTATTCAGCCAAAGGTAGCTAAGGACAGACAATCTACAGCTTCTAGCCTGATGTTCCTTCAGGGTCGCTAATGCAAGTAAGTCCATAGCAGATAATATACTATCCGGTTAATGTCGAAACTCAAATATCAAGTATAAATATGACGCTGACAGATCAGTCTGGACGATAACTTGATCTTAACAACGAAATTGTTACTTACTACCTGTACTTGCAATCTGTCCAGTGAGACAATCTGATAGATATTTATCAAGCGAATTTTGTGAGAACCAACTGGATAAACAATGAAACAAAGAAAAATTTATCGAAGAAAAATCGTAGGAGGTTTCTTTGGAAATATATTCTCCAAAATTGTCGAAAATATACCCGGAATCGCATATAAAGTTGCACCAATCGCAATTGACGTGTCAAAAGCGTTTGCGACAGGAGCTGCATCTGCGGCAGGTACTAATGTTGGACAAAAGATCGCTGATGAGATCAAAGGAAACCAGTACCTACAGCACAGGATATTGCACAAGTAATATCAACTATTGCCCCAACGGAAAACACCAAACAAGCAGTGATAGCTACAACAAAGAAATTGTTATAACCGCGTGGTGAAGATGTAATAAGAAAATTAGTAAAGAAAACAAGACCTATTCAATCAAATATTGCGGCTTTTAAATTTTGTCGAGCGACTACAAATAAAAAGTGTCAGTTAAAAATTATTTTGATCGTACCGAAGAATTTGATACCGACGATGTAGCACCTGAATTTGAATACGTTGAGTATCTCGACGAAAACTCAAACGAACCAAATAAGGCTGGCGTCCACACGTTTAATACACGAAACGAAGATGAGTTTCTGTTGCCACACAAGACCGTACTTGAAGTACGTGTCCAAATATTAAACGTAGCTGGTGGTGATATTGCAGGTGACATTGAAACTGCACTTGTCAACAACGGATGGAGCTTGTTTAGAAGCGCACGATACCATTTAGCAAATCAAACTGTAGAAGATATTTCAATGCACTTGCCTGTTGCAAGCACAATTCTTAACATTATTTCGTTTAGCTACGATTATTCGAGGTCGGTGGCGACAAACATAATGCGGTTCAAGGATAGTGGAACCGGAATTGCTATCGCGGGCGAGTTTAGTAGTGGTGTTGGTGCTGCCGCAGCGGATAATAATAATTTAATCGCTAATCCAGCAATTAATGCTACAGGTTATATTGGACAGACAATAAGATCAGCTGTTGCAAATATACGCAACGAAAGATAGAATGAAGGTTATGCTAAACGAAAAGCACTTGCCGCAGAATCTCGTCAAATTACAATGATGTTGCCGCTAAGCACAATCTTTGGATTTTTTTCGCGATTACAACAAAGTATTTCGTGGATTAATATATACGCTTGTTCTTGATCGTGCAGAACAATCTGATTGTATGATTCGATTTGGGGGTGCCGACTCACAATTTGTAATTTCCAGAATCGCGCTGTGGATGCCACGAATGGTACCGTCAATCAGTAAATCAATAGAACTTAAGTCATTTCTTACGTCATACACGAAAAAGATATATTTTGTGCAAAATACGATATACCAAACTGCAATTTCAAACACAACCGACTACACATGTCGTATTACAACTGCTCCTAGCGAACAATTGCCAAGGCATTTTATGTTGTGTGTCAGCAACAGGCACGGCGTGGTAGTCAATTGCAAAATAATACTGTATTTGATAGCGCTGATGTTAGACGAATCTTTGTCAGAATAAATTTGAAACAATAACCTGAACGAGTAATAGAATGCAACTTTGCTGTTGATGCTTTACCATTGCCTAACAGAAATGTATCGCGGCCGTACTTGATGGAAGCAACGCAAAAGTATCAAGATGCAGACAGCGGATCTCAAATAACAATTGAGGAGTTTAGAACGCTGTATCCGGTCTTTTACTTTTACGTATCAAAACATTCTGAACGAGCTATTGGATCAACCGCAGATATTGAAGTAACTTGGGCACTCGGCGGTGCTCCAGCTTCCGCGTTTAACGTGACAGATTTTTGACAACTGACGCAACCAAGGGCAGAATGACTGTCCAAGTTGGAGTGGCGTTTCTTTAATATTATCTAACAAAAATGTACAATGACAGCAAAATACATTACAAAAGATATATATTTAACGCATGGACAAATTAAAATGTTGTCGACGGCAGTTACTAATCGACGTTCGGTTTCTCTGAAAATTAATCCAACAAACACAACCGGTAGCCAAATAAAATTAATGTTAACTCGACAACAAATAACTAAACTTGACAAAGGAACCTTAGTCTTGCGCAAGTAACAGCAATGGCACGACACGGCGAGTTTCTCGGACCAGCACTAGCAACGTTAGCCAAAACTATACTGCCAAAGCTGTTGCAAGTGCTAGGTACACTAGGAGTCGCATCGGCATCAGGTGCAATATCAGGAGTAACTAAATAAGCAGTTGCCGGAGATAGTATCAAACAAATTGTGTGAGTGATGTTCCTCGAACGTTAGTTGTGTGTGACCAAAGTAAAACAAATAACGCCAACCAGAAAAAAGACAACCAAGCCAAGAAAGTCGTCAGCGAAAAAAAAAATAAAAAAAAGACGTCGTCAAGAAAACCAAAAGAAATGACCGCCAAACAAATGCAACAAGGAGGATTTATTGGTCCACTTTTAGCAGGGATAGCCGGCAGTCTCCTACCAAATCTATTGGGGATCGGTCGCTGATTATTGCTGCCGGGAACCAGACGATGACCGCGTTAAGTAATTTTGATATACTTGATAAATTAAAATCAGCGAAAGGTTTTCACGGAGTATATTGTAAAGACATACTTGATAAGGCACTCAAAGGCGGATAATGTTTTATCAATATTCAAGATTTTAACGACGGATCCGGCAATCATTGGGTAGCAGCTTAAAATGATAATTATTTTGATTCGTTTGGACTTCCTCCAAGTGATGCTATCAAGAATTATATCAGAAAAAATATATAAAAAATAAATTATTCTTCAAATCAATTACAACGTCTGAACTTCTGCTTGTGGATATTATTGCGTTATGTTCGTTCGGCAGATGGCAAAATCTAATGATTTTTTAAGGTTTATTCTGCAGTTTGATAAACACCCAAGTGCGAATAATGATAAACTAGCTTGTAATTTTGTGTGACAATCGAATATAAAATAACAACTTATTGTCTCAAATCAAAACTAAAACGTCTAACATGGACCAGAAAACAACAAACAAAAACAACAGAATGATGTTAAAAAGTATTTGTGCCATTTACGGCAGAAAGAAAACTATGTTTTTAAAACAAACTAAAGTCAACGATGCAATCGTCACCGACGCAGTTGTTGGTGAAGGTGTTGATATAATTCCCATCAATGCTAAAGTTATTCTGGTTAATGATTAAAAAATGTTTCAATGAAGTTCGAAAAACTTCACAAACAAAAATAATATTAAGAAAAAATTTAGGAATTCATCCGAATTTCTTATTTATTTTTAAACTGATTTTTGATCAATTTTTTAATTTTTAGGGTTAAAAAATGGTTAAAAATCATTGTTTTTCAGTCCGATTTTGATAATTTTGAGTTTCAAACCTCAAGCGTTTCTCTAGTTGATTTTTATGATTTTTCGCTAAATTTGAGTAACTTTAGTCCAAAAACAGTACAAAAAAATCAAGAAAAATAAAAACAATAAGAAAAGCCGCCAAAAATTAGAAATTTTGACTAAAAACAGAGAAAAATACAATAAAATCAGGAAAATCAACGAGAGATAAGCTTGGGTTTTGACCCTCAAAAATCAAGAAATCGGACTGACAATATGATAAAAAAACAGTAAAATTTGACCACAAAACCCAGAGAAATTTGACCAAAAATCAACCCAAAACAGCAAACTTCGCAAGATTTATAAAAATATTTAAAAAAACATTAATAATAATTTTGTTTTTATCAGATTTCTAAAAACTAATAATAATTCTGTTTTTGTCGGAATTCTTCTAACTCTAAGTTTAAAAAACTACAGGAAAATATAAAAATAAAAACTACGACATGTAACTATAATTGTGACAAGGATCTTTGTATCCAATAAGATAAAATTGTTACCTATTGCCAAATCTGCAACCGCAGAAAATTAATCAGCAGCGGAATTGATATCCACAAATTAATTGGCAAATAGCCAAAACCCAGCGGTGGATGGACATTGTCCGGACACAAATATATTGGTCCGTATAATCCGCTAGATCAGCATTTGGATGATAACAACAATCCACTGCCCGGACAAGAGCCATATAATCAAGTTGATGCTATCGCGATGTGTCACGATATTTGTTACCGAGATAATGAACATGATAAACATGGCTGTGATAAAATAATGTTAAACGAATTACATGACATGAAACCCTACCGGAATGCGAGAACCAGCTGACAGAAAACTGGTGCAGGGTTTGATTGGAGCAAAATATAAACTTGGACTTAGAGAACTGTATGATGATCCTGCAGCGAATAAAACTTGCAACTGAATTACACAGACCTAAAAAATATTTCCGCGAGGAAAGGTTGTCGCGAATGCTGTTGATGATATCTGGGCGATATATTTAGTTCATATGTCTAGTCTGTCAAAATACAACGAGAACAAGAAATACTTATTTAATGTAATTGATGTTTTTTGCAAATGCACCTTTAGGGTACCTGTCCTTGATAGAACAGGCAAGTCAATAACAGATGCGTTAAAACAAATCATCGTTAGCACAGAAAGAAAACCAAATAAAATATTGACTGACCACGGCGCTGAGTTTTCCAATAAAAAGTTTGAATATTTTCTAGCGCAAAATAATATTAAAAAGTATGTTACCACAAATGACTGAAAGAGCGTTATTGTTGAACGATTTAACCGTACACTAAACGAGCGGATACACAAACACCTAACAATGAAAAACACAAGCAGATACATTGACGATCTTCCAAAGATAGTATCTGATTATAACATACACAAAACACAGATCTATCAAAATATCGCCGATAGATGCAATTAAAAATCAGATACTGACAAACGAAAATAAGTACCGGAAACATAAATTTAAGATCGGCGACAAAGTCAGAATTCATTAACAAAACAATTATTTGAAAAAGGTTTTACCAAAAACTGGGCTGAAGAAGTATTTGTCGTTGATACAATTTTATTGACAATTCCTGTAACGTATGCTCTTAAAGATGTGTCGGGCGAACCAGTAATTGGCAGCTTTTACGAAGAGGAATTACAAAAGACAGATCAAGATGTATTTGTTATTAAACGAGTTATTAAAAACGTGACAAGAAAAGTCTTGTTCAAGTGGCGCGGGTACCGACCAGTAGCATTAAAAAATAGTATTTTTGTAAATTTCTTCGTATTTGAGCAAGACCGACTTACACTTTACAGGCTTGCACAACAATATTAAATACGATTTTCTTTCTTGTGCGATTGGCATCAAGTTGATGATCTTGACAAACACAAAATCGAATTTTGTACGTTCATAAACGGCCTTATCAATTGCCAAAATAACTGATTTTCGGCAACACTAAAATTAAACTTCGTTATTTTTTTGCAATGTTATATTTGACATCACATCGCCCAGCTGTCGATCTTCCGTACGATTTTTTTTTTTTATCAACCACGGTAATTATAGTACTATAATCGGTGATAATAAAATTGTCAACGGCGGCGTAATCGACGTTGGCGATTTCATCGTCATTGCTGTCATCAAGCGTCAACAAAGTCAAATCAAATTCATCTTCGCTGTTGTCGGCTTTGTAATCAGTATTTGGTTTGTCGGCAGTTACGTCATTGTCGTGTTAGTAAATAAGCGTTAATCTTTCAATCAGATTCATATTGTTGTTACGTATTGGTTCGTTCAAAAGTAACAAAAGAAAAGAGTGAAGCCAACAAGCTTTGTAAATTTAACAAAATAATTTATTTCCCTAGAAAAAAGGTAAAAATATGAAATAGGATTTACGGTCTGTGAATACAATCCAAAAATTAATCATAGAATTAAAAAATATAAGTCCTATCACTAAACAGTTCTAATTGAATCCAAGTTTGAATCTCGATGAAGTTACAATATGGAAGGTGATGACGTACTCTATAACCAGTTTGTGTTGATGTGTCAACAGTTCCTCGTTGAGTCACCAAGAATATAATTCCGGCTTTTGAATTCCGAAT
Organism: Megalonaias nervosa; assembly: GCA_016617855.1. Classification (NCBI taxonomy): domain Eukaryota; kingdom Metazoa; phylum Mollusca; class Bivalvia; order Unionida; family Unionidae; genus Megalonaias; species Megalonaias nervosa. Next base: position 9,845 of record JAECUM010067482.1, read on the forward strand.
AATTTAATGAATGCTCTGTCCAAGAATTTCATCGAAGAAGAATATTTTCCAGGGTGAATAAAAATTTTAAATTATAAACTCAATTCAACTGGCAACAACAGGAATACCTTTCCGTCTGAAGTTATATTTTACGACTGATCAAATCCACTAGAAAATGTCTGTTTTAACCAGTGATTTTAGATCACATGATGGCTCACGTGGTCACTTAACATGAACAGCGCAGTAAAAAAAAAAATGCCAATCATAACGTAGGCTGGAATAGCTCTATCTAAGAATCAGATTCCCACGCTAGAAATGAATTTAAAAATAAAACTGTTTACAACAGAGCTAACACGTAGGCTGAACATGACCTTGGTAATAGCCAATCATTTTTCACTCAATATTTACAAAATCGGAACCAAGGTCAAGAACTAGGTTAGCTAAAATTATAACCGAGCAATAGACTGCGTGTTTATCAGGTTAAAACAGAAAACTGAATTTTCCGAAAAAAGTCAAATCCAGTGAATAAAGTTATCATTACAATAACGTAATGAAATAAAAATAAAAAAGAGAATTTAAAACTAACACACAAGCAATTAAATTACATATACGTAACATTGTAATTAACTTTTGTCTAAATGATTGAAATAACAATGATTCGATCTCATGAACTAGCAACAATAGTGAATCGTGACGAGCTTGAGGAAGCTGTTCAACAGGCCTTCTTTTCGGAAGAGCGAGATAAGGTATCTATTAATTTAGTCCTTGTGAATAGCGGCAATGACAAGGTTCTTCTTACAGAATCAATAATAAAAAGCAACTGCGCAAAGAAATAGTTGCTTACGTAACATATGACCGAGAAGCAATCATGCTCTGGTGTCACATGTGTATAGACGTTAAGGATTTAATAAAAAAAATCTTGCAACAGATTTAATTGTCATATCGAAAGATTATTCTTTCAAAAGTTGTTGATGCTGCTGAATTTGTGACGCCATCCGCAACATATTTAATTGTACCAGAATTCATTTTGAATTGTGGAGCTGCAGAATTTATTGATTTAAACTTGATTTCTTCGTTTGTTTCGAGGTTTGTTGAAATCACATGTCTAATTTTACTAAAATAATAATTGTCTGCATTTACTCGTCTGCTATTTTCTTTTGAAATAACCAAATCAAAGTTCTCCAAACGATTGTCTGTTTTGATATTGTTTTTGTGATTGATTACTAATCTTATTAGAATTGGTCCGTTAAATGTTTCAAACACAAAACGATGACAATAATATTAACAAAAGAAGTTTTATTGTCGCGAATTCTTATTTTAAGATGTCAGCTATTGTTTAGTTTTCCCAGCACTTTTATAGTTTTAATATTTCTTATAATTCCTCGATCATTTTCCTCATACAAATCTAATATTGGATGAGGTTGAAATTTGTTTTGTAAACCAAGATTCGCGATGTTATCATCGGTAACTGCACCATTTACTTGATACACTCTCATACCTTCTGGTATGTCTCCGCAGAATAATGTGTAGATGAAATCTTTTCTGTTCGCTTGGTATCATTTTCTGATTTCACCAATATTTTATAACTCGCTGGTGTTTTCTTACCAAAAGGAACTTTGCTTTTGAGATTTTTTAACAGATCCCAGCATATTCCCCGCATAACAATTGTATTTTGGATGTACGTAGTAGTACTCTTGCTCGTCAGCGCTCACCATCATATTGTCATATCGTAATTTTTCTATCGCCGCCATATACACAATCTATATCTCTAATTGCACGTATTTTGAGAAATCAATTAGAAATATGTGCAACGTAATGTATAACGATGCTGAAATTAGGAGACACTGCAAAAAATAACGAATATTACTCCAGTTAAATTTGCTACCGCGTTTGTTGGATTTGACAACAGTTATCGATTTGACAACCAACTTGTTTTAGCAAATTTTACCTCAACAAATTTATTTCATCTGCTCCAACCAACAGTAAAACGCGAACTTGAGAAACACAAAGGTTTGAAAATCCTAGTAGAGTATTATGCTATACTATCAAAACTGCATGTGACTGAAGACACAATCGACGAAGAAATTGCAGATCCATACATTAGCATAAAATCTAAACGAATCTTACTCGGAGCAGATTTTGTCAAGTTGTCCGACAAGACTCGTAAGCAAATACAGAAAAAAAATAGAAGAATATACCGCTTTGGGATCGGGTTGGAAATTTGAGGCAATTTATGAGATTTTATTTCACACGATGAAATACAATTCATTATGCTTTAGCTCATACGTCGACCTTCCAACAAAAATAAAAAGTAAAAAGTGCTGTATTAATGTTAAGAATTCTGACAACAGATATTTTATGTGGGCGATTTTATCGGCGTTATTTCCGCCAGATATTGATGCTGACCGTGTCACAAAATACGTTAATTATATCTCAGCGCTTACATTTTCTGGTATCGACTTTCCTGTTGCAGAAAATCAAATACTAAAGTTTGAAAAACGAAACAATATTTCAGTAAATGTATTGGGTGTTGAAGAGCAAGATCAAGTATATCCTCGAGTTATTTCTCAACCAACAATAATTGTTTTATTTTATAAAAATCATTATGTTTGGATCAAAAACTTTAACGGTCTTGTCGGAAAACAATACAATAAAAATAAATATAAATTTTTTTTTTGTTATCGTTGTTTATATGGTTGTTCCAACGATAGAGAGTTCGAAAAACATTTACAATACTGTTCGGAAGTACAGCGAATAACAATGCCAACAGAAAAAGATAAAATAGAGCAATTTAAAAATCACAATCACAAATTAAAAGTACCGTTTGTGTTTTATGTTGACTTTGAGTGTATTCTACAACAAGTACTTGGTGCAGAAATAAACCTGACAAAGCGAGTTCAAGAAAATTTCAAAGTCATGTTCCGTGTCAAGTTGCATAAAAAGTTGTATGTGCGGTTGATCTTAGTCTCGACTGATAAAACTTTATCGTGGTAAAGATTCTGCTGTTTGGTTACTTAAACGATTAATAAGCGAAGTCGATTATATTTCTGATCGACTAAAAGCGACCAAACCAATGAAAAATTGAACTAAACAGCAAGAAATTGATTTTGAGCAAGCAGGAAATTGTCATATTTGTGAATCACCGTTGAGCGATGACTAAATGGGTGACCATTGCCATTTGATAGGACAATATCGTGGACCTGCACAAGACAATTGTAATCGAAAATGTCATGCTCCTGATTTTATTCCTGTTATTCTCCACACTTTCCGTGGATACGACAGCCATATTATCGTAGAGGCATTTAGTAATCCAGAAGTACTAGCACGATTAAAAATTAACGACGGAAGAATAAAATGTATTCCGAATAATTTTGAGAAGTATATGTCTGTCACGTTAGGTAAATTAAGATTTATCGATAGTCTGCAATTCATGGCAGCATCACTTGACGAGCTTGTATGTGGTTGTAACGAATTTAATAATCTGCAAGATTGTTTTGGTGACAAATATATTTTACTCAAACAAAAAGGTATATTTCCTTACGAGTATCTTGATGATTGGAGTAAGTTTAACGAAACATCATTACCTGAGAAAAGTAAGTTTTACTCGCAACTGAAAAACGAAGATGTTACCGATAGTGAGTATAAATATGCACAAGATATTTGGAATAAATTTGGTTGTAAAATATTTGGCGATTATCATGATTTGTATTTGAAAAACAGATGTTTTGTTACTCGCCGACGTATTTGAGAATTATAGGCGGGTCAGTTACAATAATTATGGTCTAGATTCTTGCTGGTATTATTCTGCGCTGGTATTTTTCTTCGCTTTGCTTAAGTTCAGTAAAGTCGAGTTGGAGTTGCTGGCCGACGTCGATATGTTCAATTTTATTGAGAAGGGAATCCGCGGTGGAATAAGTGTTATCACAAAAAATACGCGGCTGCGAATAACAAGTACATGAAAGATTTTAATCCTAATCTGCCATTGAGTTTTATCATTTATCTTTTCACAAGTAATTTATATGGATATGCGATGTGTGAGCCAATGTCAGTTAGCGGATTTCATTGGATTTCACCGGAACAATTTCTACGAGAAACAGAGGAAAAAAAAAAAAATACCTGACGATATTTCGTATTTCGTTGAAGTTGATTTGGATTATCCGATTGAGCTTCATGATTTGCACAACGATTACCTGTTTTGTGCTGAGTCAATGATGATTGATTATAATATGTTGTCAGAAAATCAGAGAATGATAGCAGGAAACAGAACAAACTCAATTGTAAGTAAGCTTGTTCCAAATTTGTTGAATAAACAGAATCACGTTTTGTACTACAAAAATTTAAAACAAGGAGTTGATTCCGGCCTAATTTTAGTAAAAGTTAATCAAATACTAAAATTGAAACAGTCGCCTTGGATGAGCGGTTGCATCAATTCGAATATCACCCGACGAGCAGCTGCCATGACAGATTTCGAAAAGAACTTCTTCAAGTTGATGAATAATTCTGTTTTTGGTAAGACGATGGAAAATATTAAAAAACGCGTTAATATTGAAATCGTAAGCGATACCGATCGTCGGAATAAACTTGTTGCATCAGACGATTTTGTCAGTATGAAAATCTTAAGTGAAAATCTTGTTGCGGTAAAACAACAAATGACAAATTTAAAGTTAAATAAACCAATTTATGTTGGCGCCGTCGTACTTGAATTATCGAAGTGGCTCATTTACGATTTTCATGACAATTTTGTCATGGTTAAATGGCCTTCTAGTAAATTATTGTTTATCGATACTGACTCGCTAGTTTATGAAATCGAATGTGACGATATTTATCAGGAAATTTACGATAATCGACAACTGTTTGATTTATCAGATTATCCATGAGATAGTGGATTTCAAGACAATACGAATAAAAATGTAACTGGTAAATTCAAAGACGAAATGAATTTTTCAGTAATATCCGAATTTGTTGGATTAAGATAAAAAATGTATGCGGTACGACTAGACTGCAGCAAAGTATTTAAAAAAGTAAAAGATATAATTTCATGAAATTCGACGATTATAAATACGCAGTTGATGGTGGCGTCAGTTACGTCAGGACAATGGCAATTAGGATAAATCATCACAAACTTGAAACCGATGGTATTATCAAACGCGGATTATCAAATTTCGATGACAAGAGGTATAGTGAAAATGGAATAGATACTTTAGCGCTTGGTCATTATCGGACACGGAAATGGGATTTTCTTGGTTCCTTGTTGTGAGTGGAAAATTTTATCTAAAAATCATGAATAAATTTTATCTTAAAAGCAAGTATAAATTTTGTCTAACAATCAAGCATAAATGTTATGTAAAAATCAAGTATAAATTTTGTCTAACAATAAAGTATAAATGTTTGAAACACTAACAGTCACAGACAGCAAAATCCGTAAAATTAAAAATATTTTACTTGACAATAAACCGCTCACAGTTGAGATCAGCAATGAAATTTCAGGTATATGTTTTAGTAAATTTGACAAACTAAAACTTTACTTGTTCGATCAGATGACTCGAAATATTTTTATTATCTCAAGCAGTTGAGATCAGAATTGCTAAAAAGTTTAATAACTTCCATGACCCGATCAGTCAACAAAAATATACCAAATTAACGATCGACCTTGATCGATCAAAGTATTTTTTTTTTTTTACAGTAAGTATAGACTTGACAGAGTCGCAATAAAAGATTTATTTGAAAGTCGAAGACGAGTAAGTGGAAGAATAAAGTTTTGTCTTTATCACCAAGATGATGGGATATTTCTGATATCTAAAGTTGAGACATTAACGATAAGTGAAGAAATATAAAACAATCAAGTATGAATTTTATAAATAATCTGATAATATCAGTTATAGTAGTAAACGATAATGAGGGTTTCTGGCGAAGTAACCCTAAAAATAGTCCAAAACAAATACCATCGCGTAACCGCCACCACCGAGATAACCTTTTCCTTGCATTTTGCAGGGGTGTCCTTTGGGGTGGCGGCAAATGGCGTCATTGCATTTGTTTGGACGATTTTTAGGGTTGCTAAACCAGAAACCTCATTATCGTTTACTACTTTGCAATTAAGGATATTCATAACAATATGTTTATTTCAATAAAATGTGATATTCGTCCTTAACCTCATTCTGATCCAATACAAAGTTTGGTTTTAAAAATCGTAAGATTTGCATATATCTGAGGACAGTCAAATCAACCGGTCTCAATTCTCATTGAGTGAGATGAAACCCGTAGGACGGTCTCGACTCTCAGTGAGTTGAGACCAGTAGGACCGATCTCATCTCTCAGCTAGTGAGATGAAACCCATAGGATCGGTCTCAGCTCCAGTGAGTGAGATGAAATCCTTACTTTTGCAAGTGCATTTATATGTTTAACATTCATATAAACCCCAAAGCAATCTCATATCAAAATGTGGTTTTGTTTTTGAATTTCAAATCATTATTTTCGATTAATATAATATATTTTGATTCCAATCAAATATATACACTTCCCCCAGTCTCTGTTTGAAAACGTGAATGAATATTATAAAATCCAATGAACCAGAGCATTCCCATACATCTGAAAAACCGTATGTAAACAGTGTTTCAACAATGATGGCCAGTTCGAGATATTATTTTGTGACTTCATAAAATAATTTTGCAAATTTGTGTTAATAATACATTGTCACTACACTTTGAGTAATATTTTACAGTATTTATTTATTTTTAGAATTTAATAGGCAAACGATGAAGTTCCCCATAAATAGTAGTAAATTTAATTGAAAATTCAAAAGCATCAGTAGTTGAGTGGCGTATGAAAGGATATGATAACATTTAGGTTTCAAATAACTCCATACATTCTCTTGGGTTCAGTGTAAGACTTTTCTTTTAAAGCGCAAATTTAAAATATTAACTGCCATCATTCCTATGCCACGAATATTGCTTAACATTCACATACACCATGGCACTGATCCAAGTTATCTACTACTATATCATTTGTGTAAATATTCATCAAGTTTTAATTATAAAATTGTCGTAAAATTCCAATAATGGAATTGGATTTGCTATAACTTGATTACGGCTTTCATCAGTAAGTTCCAAAATGTGACTGATATCCTTCGGTTTGGTTTGTAATATGCTTATGGACATTTTTATTTTTCATTTGCAGTACATATGTGAACATTTTTTATTTGTACTTGTGAAAACCACGATATATTTCTGTTTAGTACATAATCAGCATCAAAAGCATTGTTAACAATTCTAACTACATAATCAGTAACAAGAGCATTGTTAACACTTCCACTACATAATTAGCAACAAAAGCATTGTTAACATTTCCAACTACATAATAATAATGAAAGCATTGTTAACACTTCTAACTAAATAATCAGTAACAAGAGCATTGTTTACACTTCTAACAACATAATAGTAACAAAGACATTGTTAACACTTCTAACTACATAATAATAACAAAGGCATTGTTAACACTTCTAACCACATAATAACAACAAAGGCATTGTTAACACTTCTAACTACATAATCAGTAACAAAAGCATTGTTAACACTTCTAACTGCTGTTTTCTGAAACATAGCAAATATTATTTCATTTTATATAGTAGTCAACTTTGAAAATGCAGAGTGAATACTTCCAATATCGTCACTGATATCTGAAACGCAAATTTCTATAAACAAAAATCCCTTTCTTTCAGTTTTTCCACAGAAACGTCAGCATCTTTACATGTACATTCCTGAATAGATCCTAATGTACACTTATTATTTGAAATATTAGATGTTAGAGTTAATTCCAGTGGTAAATTATCTGAATAGTGCACGTTACTATGAACGCACAAATTAAGTACTTAATTATGCAGGTCTTTCCCGTAAACCTCCCCCCCCCATTCTACACTCCTGATTGGTCCTGTGTATGTAAATTTGCCGATATCTTTATCTTGACTCAATATTCCATTATCTTATCTGTGGCCTATTTCTTTACGGATGTCTTATAAACAATTTCCAATTTTATTTTTCCATAGATACTTTAATACAATTGATAATGTAATAATTTCCAGTTTCAAAAAGCATGAAACCATAACCTCCACATACCCTGAAGACGGTATTTGTCTCATGTTACGAAAAAGGCTTGATTATAAAGACACACGAAAATAGCGTTGGTTCACGATAGTTCTCACTATCTCGCGAGAAATATATCTTACCCTTCCCCCATGGGCGCCAGCAGGATTTTTTGCAGGGAGGGTGGTGGGATCAGGATTTTGCAAGGGGGCCAGGATGTTTTGCGGGGGGGGGGGGGTCAGTCAGTCACGGCCGGGATAATTAGTATAGTAAGCAGTCTGAAACTAAAGCTAATATTTACTACGTGTTTTGAACAGAATGTTGTGACATATTTTCAGCTTCATTTGCATGATTAAACTTGTCGGAATATTTATTTATTTATTTATTTATTTATTTATTTATTTATTTGCAGTATGATTTCCAGGGGTGTCACGTTAACTCCCTTGACCTATGCTACGGGCGCCCAAGCCTTCCCCTTTATCATCATACACTATTGTAGGAAAGTACGTCACTTTGTTGTAAAGACTGTTTAGTTTAATCGCTAATCCTGCCACTTAACAGACTGGTATAATATCCTTTTTAATGTAAAGATATACTCTTCGTGTCAGTAAAATATTGTAGTTTATAGGGGAACATACATTATAAAAACCAGTCTCCACAAAAGGAAGTTCTGTCGTAAAGCACGGGAAAAATCGTAATACAGACAAGAACAGATACAGTTAAATAAAATTGAAACTCCTGGGGTTCAACTACGTTGCATATGCAAAAATTGTGTCAAGGGAAGTGTGGATAGACACAGGACCCAGCAAAATCCTATGTCCAGCATTGTAGATTTTTTTACAATTATAGAAATGAACACAGGACCCCGCTCAATAGAAACTGTCAAAGGACACAAAATGCAAGTACAAGATATTTAGGTGTGTAAAGCCTCGCCTGTTTTTATTTTTATTTTTACTTTTTTTTGGGGGGGGGGGAGGATAATGGTCACACGTGCAATCTGATTTATTTCGATAAAAAATGACACTTATATTAATTTATTTCAGATGATATAGGTGTTGGACGTGTTTTACGGACTTCTTAATCCAAACGTCGAAATATGCAAAATTGTACCTTCCATTAAGATGAGTCCGTTTGGAAAAGTTGGCAGTAAGACGTACTGAACAAGCTTTGTTGCTAACACTTTTTTTTAATCAGTATGCAAATAACAATGCTATCAAAGAAAAACGTCCAAAATTTTATTTTGACAGATCTTAGGTTTAAATGTCTGGATTCATCGGAATATTATTTGTCATGCCTACCCAGTAATTTTCTAGCTGTTACATAGTGGAAAGTCTGATTTCATTATTGACAATGTTTTATAACCTGACCAAAGTAAATGGCAAACAAAAGTACAGTGACTTTGTTTTGTTATTAATTTTTTATTTTTTTTATTCATGCTTGGTTTCTGATAAAGAAGACACGATCGAATAATCGGATGGTTTTCTCCATGTTGTCTCCAATCTAACCATATG
>JAECUM010067484.1:0-34061 GCA_016617855.1 Megalonaias nervosa
CCAGTCTTCACATGCTATGGGTGACAAGCCCTAACTCACCGAGGGTTTGAGACCCGTTAGCTACCCTCAACCTGGCTTAGCCGGCCAGTCGAAGCCATTGCCCGTGTGGCCGCTGTGCATGCTACAGCTTCTTGGAGCCACGGGTGAGAGCTGAGCACCAAGTGGGGACCAAAGATGGACTAGCTGCCCCCAGTGGAGTACGACTACTACCCCCACCAGAGGTACTACCCCTCCATGAGCACCCCTTACACCACCGTTACATATAGTATGCATAAACTGTAATCTATAATGATTGGAACTGATATAAAACTATTCCTTGGGCAGTTTAAATAGCAACAATTAAAGGAAAAGAGGTCAGGTATAAAATAAAAGTTTCACATTAACTGGCTGATGATAGCTAGTGAGATGTGTTGAAGGTTGCAGAGGGTGAACCCATTGTGCTAATTTAACATGGGTAGGATCAGGAAGTGGAAGTATCCATGATAGGTACATCAAAGAGATGATAGACACATGTACAAGAACAAATGTTATTACATATTGCCTTGAATGAGAATGTTTAAGCCGCTATGTATTATATTTTTGACATGCTTGTGAACAGCAGTAAAGTTTCTTTGAAGTCAGATTTTACTGCATATATAGGATGCAAAGCATGATCATTTCAGTTATTGGAATAGTGTTCAAATGTAATTCACTTTTATTAAATTTATATTTGAATTGTACTATAGCGACGTTGTGTGACAATATTAAAAAAGGGGAAATTTTGGGCGCATGGAAATTGGAGTCCAGCATACCTGTCAACTTTTCAGAAGCCAAGTTGGGAGAATAGCAAATAAAATAGTGAGATTTGGACCTAAAATGGAGAGCTTTTTATGCGGAATTTTTTAGCACCAGTTTCAATAAATATTGGCCAATCTTCTAGGTCCAATAAGGGTGAAATTCTCAAAGGACATGTCAGAGGTCATCGCAGAAACATTTTTTGTGTGGAGGACACATAGTGGTCAGCCATGAAATTTTATGGATGTAGGCCAAATCATGTTTAAAGGTGAAATTGGGGGAGGCGACTATTGCACCCACCCCCTTGCCCCAGTGTGCAAGCACCCATGGGACGCACCATTTCTCCCTCTGACTATGCCTTATTTTCCCCCAGGACAAGCCCCCTTTTTCAAATTCTGGTCAGCTGTGGCTAAACTGCATAAATAGCTACATGTTAGACTTAAGTATACAAACAATAAAGCCATTGTGACCAATTAATAGTTAATTCTTATCATTGCATTTATCTTGTGAAAAGGATTGCCCTTCACACGTACTTAAAAGAAACCATTTTCTACAGTGTGTAATATAAGCACCAGCAATTGATTGACAGATAAACGATGCCCTATTTTGTTGTTACTAACTATGCCTAGGACTTTATTTTAACAGTTCAAATCTGCAATCACAAGTTACGTACACGTGGCAACTGTTTTTCCCACGTTTTATATCCAAAACTGCTTTTCATGAAAAGCTTGTAGGTGTGTCTGTAGATAATTATGGAATGACCATATTGATAAGCTTTGTAAAACACTGTCATCCAAAATTGCCCTACTCAGCAGAATCAAGAAATATTTACCTACGGAAACTTGCAATCTATACTACAAGTCATTATATTCTTCCAACAATGGATTATTGTTCAAATGTATGGGGGAAACTGCTAAATTGGAGCTTGACAGGATCTATAAACTTCAGAAACGAGCAGCACATGTAATTTTAGATGCATCTATTGATCATCCCTCAAAAGCATTGTTTACAGAACTCAAATGGTTCACAATATACGACAGGATAGATTTTCACAAGGCAGTTCTTTTATATAAATGTCTACATGGAACTGCACCAGAGTATCTTCAGGACTTATTCAGGCCTTTTTCAACACAATACCAGTTGAGATCAATATCACATGGAAAACTTCTAGCACCAAAACCAAGAACAGAGCAATTTAAAAAAGAGCTTCCAGTACTCTGGCACAGTTCTGTGGAACTAGCTTCCACTACATGTAAAATCTGCTGAAAATATTACAGTATTTAAGAAGAGATATCATGAGCATGTATGTGTTTCTAATAGATAATGGAATTTAGTATAATAATACTAAACATGTTAAAATAAACAGTAATTATTGCTATCTTCATATAATGTGCATTGTTATACTCTCCTTAAGAGGGCCTCAAGGGAGAATAGTCCTTGACTAATGAGTCACCCTCTATAAATAAAGCATTATTATTATTATTATTATTATTATTATGAGACATCAAATGACAAGCATAGTTGGATACTGATAAATGTAGTTCTTTCTCTAAAGGAGCATACAACTGTTACTAATAATACATATGTAAAATAATAGTAATGATAATACTAATAATAACAGTGTTAATGCTATTTGGTGCATAGAATATAAAGTTCTTATTAACCAAGTTTGAGAGCTAAAGCTGCCTTCAGAGGTCACCTGTCCACAAAGGCCTTTGTAGCTGTTTCCAGTGGGTGGCTGTTGTAGACAGGTTTGACTGTATATAACAACCTTTTCATGGTTTTAACCCAAGTAGTAACTTTTGAACACTTAAACACATTACTACTAACTATATTATTAATTTTTGTACTTTTTGGAAGTTACATGATGAAGCTGTCTCACTAATGTGGCTAAAAACTCTACAGAATTGTGTTCTCTTAGGAATAATCAGCTACAGAAGATATAATGTCATGGGGGAGGGGTATTTTTTAATTTACTGTTATCAAACAAACTAAAATTGAATTGGTCTAGATAAGTTAAATATCAGGAGTCCTTTAAAGGATGACTGAAAATGTATGCTTAAAGTAAAATTGCTTATTTATCGGATGGAAAATGACTTTGATTTAAATAAGAAAATGTAGAGGATGCTGATTTAATTATGAAATATGTCATTAAAGTATATGTTTCTTGTAAATTTGCACAAATTATAATAATAAAGAACTGTTAGTGATCATCAGTATTGATATACCCACATAAAACTTTATTACTCAATACAAGATTCTAAGCAATGTTACTGATGCAGTTATCAGCCACTGGTCACATTGCTGTCACTTGTTGAATAGCTGACAGGATGACTTTTGTGGTGTGTGGTTTGCCCCATGAGAATAGTTAGAAAGTTTTTTTTGAGAACTTACTGGTTGGATAAAGGATAATCAGTGAAATGGAGTCTTTTTCATGGTACTTGTATATATCTTTCTTGCATTCCACAGCTGATACTGATAGGATTTTCAACAAATTGTTCAAATTTACTCAGTGTTGATTAGTGTAAAGAAATGTTATGGTTGTGATGTCATTGAGATATGTATTCTCTTGAAAACTAGGAGTTTATGACTCTGCATCAAAATAGGGTGTGGCATGATACTATCTGCAGATTTCATCATTCATAACTTACACCACCATCAAGAAGACATTTCAAACTTTCCCCCAGTGTATGATTTAAGTATCTTAATTGATTTTTTTATGGCAACCTTTACTCTGACTTTCTCATTGCTTTGAGTCTTGAATACTTTTCACCTCATTGGAGGATAACACTGGGTCTCTGGATTGAATATGACTATTAGGGCATTATATATATGAAAAACGAATGTCCAGAATAAAAACAATTTAAATTTAGGAGTATCTGGGAAATAAATTTTGCACATTTTTTCAACTAGTCTGTTTATTTATCATACTGTACACTTATGCTTATGGGGCATGACCCATAAGTCATTTGCACAGAAGAAAATATATCACTGAAGCAATCAGAGTCTAGGTAAATTTACTCCAAAGAGACCAAAGGTATTGTCATCCAAAGAAGTGTTAAATTAAAACACAATGCAACAGAAAATCTTTGAGTAAAAGTTACCATAAAAAACCCCGTAAGGTACTTGAATTGGCATGGAATTAACAAGGTGTTAGATTTCGAACAATAAAACATTCTTGTGTCATTTGGGAGTCGAGGTGTCACTGTTTCCCTTGACCCCCATTTGTGCTTCATAGACCCCCAAATTTTTCATATGACCCCCAGTTTTGATACAAAATTTGTCTTTGACTCCTGGTTCTGATATCAAGGGGATTTTTGACTCTCAGTCTTGCACCCCTAGGGATACACTGAGTTTTCTTCTTTTTACTGATAAAATCAAGTGCCTGTGCAATAAAGGTCTGCCCTTATCATCTTTTTTATAGACTACTAAAATTTTTGGATTGGATCTGAGTATCATGTAAAATATTCTACCACAATTTGAAAAAATATGATCTAAATTGCTGTTTTAATTTTGTAATGTGTCCTCTTGAAGTATGGTGTTAATAGGAAGACCATTTTCATCAAGGTTCCACCTTTCAACTAAACCACCAGATATTGTATTGTTATAAACCATATGTGAGCATGTTCCCTTGAATAAATACTGCTCACACAAAGTAAGGTGAGCATTCTTGAAATATGTGTCTCATGGAATCTTATACAGTTCATGTAAAAACTTTCATTTCATTTAAATCTGTTTGAGTTCATCTAGACTTTAAAGGTAGAAGTATAAAATTCTTGAGCTTGCATAGACTGAAGCAATTTTTTTTAATGAAGTTAGTTGAAGCATGTCTTAAGTTATAATAATTAGTGTAACCTCTCTCTCTCACTCTCTGTTTATGCCGAGACCGCTTCAGTGGCCTAGTGGTTAGAGCGTCTGCCTCAGATGCGGGAGGTCGTGGGTTCGACCCCCGGCCGAGTCATACCAAAGACTTACAAAAATGGTACTAACAGCTACCTCGCTTGGCGCTCAGCATTAAGAGGTTAGTGTTAGGACTGGTCAGCCTGGTGTCAGGATAATGTGACTGGGTGGGACATGATGCTACATGTCTGCGGCATGATGCCCCAGTGCTAGACGTCACTATAAACTGCTACACTGCAGACATCGTAGCGATATGACTGAAAAATTGTTAAAGCTACGTTAAAAATCCAAATCACACACACCGTTTATGCCAAAATGGCCACTGTACCAGATAATCATTCAGAGACAGATAAACCCATCCACTGTGGGGTCATTATCAGCTTGAAAATCCTTTGTGGAAGACTCTGTACAATCTTTTGTTATTGTGTCATATTGTTTGTAGTCAGGGTCTGACCCTCTTCTGAAAGTAATTATCCAGTACAATTGAAATTTTGCTCAGAATTAATTAATCCCTTTAAAGTCTACAAATTCCAAACTATAAGTTCTTTTTTTACTATGGTGTCCTATTACAACAGCATTTGACCATTTTAAAGAACCACTATCATCATGTGTCAAGTTTGACTGACCTGTATCTAAACATACACTTAAGAAGTTTACATAGCCATCAGAAGTAACAATTGGAAGAAATAATTTATTCAAGGTGAAACAAAAATCTGCAATTTTCCTTACATGTACACATTTAAGTAATTGATTCAGTCTGATTCAAACCATATCGAGATCCAGCCCCTTGTTTGTACTTTTTGTTCATAAAGGGGTGTTTCCCAGAGAATCATTAAAAGGCATGGTAAATACCTTATCCAGAAGGCACCTGCAGTGCAGTTTAGCATTTTGGACTTCAGTATGCAGTCAGTTTCTGCATTGGATATATGTGATATTTAGGATTTAATTCCATCTGACATTGTTTGTATTTCATTTTCAGGTTATACTGAGCTTTTTAAGTTAATATGGCTGACCACTTGCTCAAATTGACCAGTTTCATTTTAATGTTAAAAAATTACCTTTCAGGCCAAATTTTTTTTTTTTTATTTTTCAAAGTTGGTGGGTGTTTGGTTGATGGAGAGTTTATTCATGTTAAAAAAGAAACTATTCTGGAGTATAATTACATTTTAACCGACTTTTGATTTACTAAGGTTTAAGTCATATGGTGTTCCATTAGTGTATAGGCAAGTCCAATACCCAAACTCACTTGTGCCTCGCTTGTATTTTGTCATCCACGGCAGGTAAAAGATTGAATTTATATGACAGATTTCATTTAAATGAGCACAAATTTCAGATTCTGTTTTTCTCATTGCTAAAAAATAGTGATTTGTTTTTTTACCAAACTGCATGATATTGTTACAAAATGGCTTTGGAACACATTTAACTATTTCAGTCATTGTGCCTTTCCTTTTTATGGCTTTGTTGTTGTTGTTGTTGTTGTGGGGCTTAACGCCATTTTTCAGCACACGATAAGGCTATACATGGCGGCCAGTATTAATGGTGGAGGAAGAAACCAGGAAATCCCCGGAAAGAACCACCGACCCACGAGAAGCTACTGGCAAGCTGTCTCACATACCCACATTTGCCGAATCCTAGACTCGAACCCACGCAGACAGAGGTGAGATGGCAGTGATCCGTAACGGAGAGCGCTTTAGACCACTCGGCCACTCGGGGCCCCTTTTTTATGGCTTTGTGATGAGATCTTATTACATATGTTACATACATAAAGATGTATAAAACAGTAGTCATGTGATAAATAAATATGTACCTTTGCATAAAGTTATAAGTCATGATTCAGGATCAAAATACATGACAGCTTGAGGGTGATGGTAGATGGTACTGCTAATGTAGTTTGAATTAATTAGAATAAGCATATATACTGGAATAAACAATATTAACTATTTTTTTACAGTTTTGCAAGAAGCCCCTATGGAGAATGCAGCATTTCAGTGCAAAGTTGTGTGTTTGATTAAGCTGGATAAGTTTTCGGAGGCTCTCAACTTAATAAACAAGGAGAAGGCATTATCAAGGTATGTGAAGTTCACATGTACTGTATTAAAAATATTTTCCCATTTGTATTATTATGTCATTTTATGATGATGGATGGTCTAGAAATATTAATTTGAAATAGTTTTCATTAGGTTTTATTCCATAAGGGTGTTACAAACTTCAGAAATGAGCAGCATGCGTAATTTTAGATGCATCTATTGATCATCCCTCAAAAGCATTGTTTACAGAACTCAAATGGTTCACAATATATGACAGGATAGATTTTCACAAGGCAGTTCTTTTATATAAATGTCTACATGGAACTGCACCAGAGTATCTTCAGGACTTATTCAGGCCTTTTTCAACACAATACCAGTTGAGATCAATATTACATGGAAACCTTCTAGCACCAAAACCAAGAACAGAGCAATTTAAAAAGAGCTTCCAATACTCTGGTACAGTTCTGTGGAACAAGCTTCCACTACATGTAAAATCTGCTGAAAATATTAGAGTATTTAAGAAGAGATATCATGAGCATGTATGTGTTTCTAATAGATAATGGAATTTAGTATTTTAATACTAAATATGTTAAAATAAACAGTAATTATTGTTATCTTCATATAAAGTGCATTGTTATACTCTCCTTAAGAGGGCCTCAAGGGAGAATAGTCCTTTTTGACTAATGAGTCACCCTCTATAAATAAAGCATTATTATTATTATTATTATTATTATTATCATTATTATTATTATTATTATTATTATTACTATTTAATACATGTAAAACTGAATAAAAGGAAACTGAAAGTGAACTTCACTTCTGTGCCTCAACAAAAGAATTTTCTGCCAGATGCCTGACATACTTTGTAAGTCATGAAAACAGTGATGCATGAATATATTGCAGTTTGCAGGAGCATCATTTGATGGTAAAAGTATTATTTGTTTATCTGCTGGTAGTTGATTTTGGTTTTATCTCTGAATGAATTAAAACTGATTACTTCTAACAAACTGCGCAGACCCAGATCTTCTGGCACATTATCCGATGGCAGATCTGGGTCTGTGCTGTTTGCAGTTGGACCTGTCTTATAAGTGAGTATATACAGTAGTTGATTTTGTTTTTATTTTTTCTCTGAATGATTTGTGCATGGCAGTCAGCATGAATATGATAATGACTGAATAGGGAGGTTTATTGCCAGTGAAAGTTATTTGGGAAGTTGGAAAGACATCTGATTACTTGGTAAGAGCAAATCGCAAATATTCTTGCATAACTAAATGTGCCAGTGTTCGTGAATTTTAGTGGCTTTTATAACTAAATGTGTCAGTGTTTGTTAATTTCTTTGGCCTGAATAGGTAAATGTGTCTGTATGTGTGAATTTCAGTGGCCTGAATAACTAAATTTTGTGAATGTTTGTGAATTTCAATGACCTGAATAACTGAATGTGTCCATACAGTGGTCCCCCTCATATGCAGCCATCCCTTCAGTGCAGGGAAAGTGGCCTTATAAGACGGTTGGCCTTTCCAGAGGGGGACTATATTTGTGAGATGTGTATGTATATGTGTATATAGTAATAAAGCTACATATAACTTAAAGCAGTTAATATCTTTATTTAAAAGTAGCATTAATTATTAAAATGTTCTTCTTGCCTTAAAAACAGAGTTATTTCAAGGTAACATAAATTAATAGTTCGTATTCTTAGGTGTGAAATGTGAGTGGGGTATTGTTGACATGCGCATTACAAAACCATTCAAAAACGTTATTTAAATCTTGGCACATGCGTTGTTTCATATTTAAAATAATTCTCTTTCCATTTGCTCCATTTTCCCACTGCTACCGAATATTCTTCTTATTTCTTACGATCTTATTTATTTGAGTCTTCCCAACATAAAATTTTTCGGCAAGTGAACTCTCTCCATTGTCATCAAGTTAAATAACTTTTATTTTTCTCCTAAAGTATTATTTCTTTGTTCACTTGATGACATTTTAAAGTTTTGTTATGATTTATTCCTGTGTTGCTAATCGTACAGTACTATGATTTAATTTTGCAGACGAAACATTTGTAAATGAAATGCCTTGTTATACAGGAAGTGATACATGAATTGTCACGTGATTTTTCGGTCTTTGTCTGGTACCCTGTTTTGTTCATTGTTAATTGTTTCTGTGTGTGTGTGTTAATCCACAAAATCTATATTTAGCCTATCTGACCATGTTATGATCTTAACAATTACGTCGGTCATAACTGTCAGTTTTAAAAAAAAATCAGCTGTGTGAAGCCCAAAGATCTATCAAAACACTACTGACCCCATTTCTATCTGACCTTGTTATGATCTTGACAAATAAAAACATCCAGTCGTAATCATTAACTTAAAAAAAAAATCTGCTGTGTGAAGCCCAAAGCTCTATCAAAAAACACTGCTGACCCCATTTCGTGCAAACGTCAGCCTTAATGATATAATAATAACCTTAGTGGGACATGTACTTTAGCCAACACTTCTTTCAGTAATGAAACCTGACATCCGGAAACAGACATCAGGAAAGATAATCGGATTTCTTACCTCACCATAATTAAATATTGGTTCTGGACACAATAGTAAAATGTGGCTGCTTGTGAGGGGTAAATTTTACATTTGTGCACTTATATGTTGGCCACTGGTCACATTAGATGGGTGGCCTTTCTTGAGGAGTACTTTTGAATAAAAACTCATCGATGCCAAGGGATTCTGGCTGTAAGGTGGTGCTCTACAGTTTTGTATTTTGCATATGGTTAGAATTTTAAAGAAAAAGAATTCCCCCAGGTTTCCTTACTAGTTATACTGGCTGTTTAAAAAAGACCTCGT
This sequence comes from Megalonaias nervosa, assembly GCA_016617855.1. NCBI lineage: Eukaryota > Metazoa > Mollusca > Bivalvia > Unionida > Unionidae > Megalonaias > Megalonaias nervosa. Next base: position 9,536 of record JAECUM010067484.1, read on the forward strand.
ATATCTTAGGTATTGTTCAAAGAATCTTTAATTCCCTTTAGAGTATACAGCTTGGCCTTATTCCAAATGTGCACCTTTCAGAAAAGTGCTAGCTCCACTTGGTCATTTTCACTTCCTGAACTTCAGAGGTAAATTGTAAAAAAAAGAGCTGATAACTTTTTTTTACATTTTATATATTTGGTAATTCATTCATTGCACTTTCAGAAGCTGGTATTGTCTAGTCTGGCAAAATTCATTTCCCCTGTTTTAATAGCTGCTAAAGATAGTGTACTTTAGACTTTAGGATAGTGTACTTTAGTCAAATTCAGGCTGATTTTTGGAGCACAAAGGAACAGTTATTTTAGTTAGTAGTGTGCTAAGATCATTTACAGTTTCCAAAAGTACAATATCCAAAGAAATGTCAGCCACATTACATCAAAGTAGCATAGAGGTATGCCAACATTCTCTACACTGTGCATGTTTTAAATGCAAACAACTTCACCTTACATACGTCACTCTCTCAAAAGTACATAATAACTGGTGAGCGTCCCCTAAAGAGTGGGTGGCCACTGGTCAGGATGGCCGTTCATGAGGGGGGCCTCTGTATTTGTGAATTTCTCCTTCAGATATGTTCCTCAATCACATTAATGTTTGGGATATTTGCTTGCAGTCTTACTAATCCAGCCTTACTAAAAGATGAAAATGGTCTTTCCCGGTCTCATATAGACAAAGGGCAATAACTCTTGCACATTACCTCCCCTTGCCATCTCTAAGTGTCGTTAGCTTTTTAGCTTTGCTGCTATTCTGATATTACGTACATTGTACCTCCTACAATTGTACCATCCCAGTGCTAAAAAATCTTATAGCCCAACACCCAGGGCCTCTCTAATTTCAGATATGTCCCTTCCTGTATTCTAACTGAGGGGCCCATTGGGCTTGTTGAAAAAAAAGTAATTTACCTGAGAAAGCTTCAATCATGCTGATAAAATGTGGAAATATATTTTCAAGATGTTAACCTGCCATAACTAGGTGTGTCATACGAAAAACATAATTTTTACTCCCAAAACCCCAGACATGGTCATGTTTAGAAAATTACCATTTTCAGTAATCTTCAAAAAAAGAACAAAAAATAAACACTTAAGTATATGCCCATTACATGTGATGTAGCACATATAAATAGTAAGTAGTCACGAATGGAGCTGATGTAAAACTATTCTTCAGGCATTATAATGAAAGCAATTAAAAGGCAAAGAAGTCAGGTATAAACCACCATTGCACGGTTTACTTAATTGGCTTACAATAGCTAGTATGGTGAGTTTGAAGAATGCAGCTGGTGAGCCCATTGTGCTAATTTACACAGGTAAAATAAGAAAAATTTCAGAACTCCTGGTTGACAGAGTTTTACTTTGTGAAGCATGCCAGCACAAAAAATCATGCATTTGTGACATTTAATTCTTGGCACATATGGCAAACAACACATTGACATATCATTTCTGTGTGTACCATGTCTATTGAAATAGGAGACAACCTGTATGTAATATATTTGCTGTGCTGAATTGAACATTCTGATTATTAAATTGACCTTTGCTTTTCTGTATGATTTTAGCCATGAAATAGATTGATTGATAGACAATAATAAGCATACATAGTTGATTTGTTTGATAAAGAGTTACCACCCTTACTGGACAGAGGCGTTTAATTGTTGTCTGGGCATGTGGTTTTTTTTATACTCACCATCCCTGTAGCTGTGTCTAAAAAATTATTTCTTTGAGCACCGCTTCCAACTTTAAATTTGGATTTTTTGTGTTTCAAAATTTGAGTGATTTAGTCGCATTTATGGACTTCATCTATTTAAGATGATTTTTCACCATGCTATCATTGACCTCATGTTGTTATTTACGAATTAGCTTGACACTGGCTATTTTTACATACTCCATTAGTAATGAAGGTAGTATAGCAAGTTATTAACATTCTGAATTGCTAATTTATGCTTTGCTTTTTTTCTTATTGTGTCGTTCCAGTAGAAATGTTATCTGAATGCATGAAATGCAAAAGTTCAAAGCAAAGGGAAATAACCATGACTCTTGTATTATATGTACTAAGTGTGTAATATGTGTACAGAGGAAGTTTGGGCTACATTATTCCAGAAGGCAGCAATAGGGAAGGAAAGATGCCGTAAGTCATGGAAAGATAATGTTGATGTCTTCAGTATACATCCAAAGTCAACCTTCATTGCAAGTCTTGGAGGTCATCCCACCCCCCCACCCCATATTTATTGCTTGCAGCCTTCAGCCACAGTAACATCAGCGGCAGGGGAGGAGGCTCATGTTGATATGGTACAACCATCCGCCTTCAAATGAATCCATTGTCTGGTCCAGGATGCAACAACACAATTATTGACATCAGGACAGATGTTAGCCTTTCCCAACTTAATGGGGGAGTGTCCACCCACCCACACCCCCTCAATTTTAGGCTGCCCAATGAACATAAATCAACCGCATATCCGAGCATGGCCTTTGGGCTTCAAGTCTGGATGCATGGTGTTTGTATTGGATGCATTCATAACATGACCTTGCCATCACCGGTTATCAAGCAGTCTGAAATGGTCTGGCCAACTAGAATTTATGGGGGTCTTAGTGATAGATCCATCTGTTTAGCCATACCATCAGTGACATATCCTTACTATGACGGAGATTTCAGTGAGAAATCTGCCCATCCAGCAAGACCCTTGGAGTGGCTGGTACCAGTAATAGCTGGACTGTCTGCAAACCAGCCGGCTGTTCCAGCAGTGCTGGTCTTCCAAGTGTTCACTGCTTATCCACATGGGAGAGTTGATGATGTTTGCAAAGAGGATGGAAATGGGTTATCAATTCCACCTGGTATGACGTGTTCAGAGCTGGGTGCAGAACTATATCAGGACTTGACACACAGTGAGTGTGATGAAGCTCCTAGAAATCAGTCATATTCAGATCTGACTATGGGACAGACTGGATTTAGCTTCATGGCTGCAGTCGACGAAATATATAGGGTGTTGGCAACTTCAGAATGCCCTCCACCTCCTACCATTACTCAAGACTATAAAGTTAATGCATCGGTAGATTTTAACGAGGAGGAAGAGATGCTATCCTTTAAGCGCTTTCCCCAGTTGCTAAAATTAATGAGATTGATGACTGGCCTGTCAGGTAGAATTGTTGACCAAGGGAATTCTAAGGCAAGCCAAGTTCCAGCTTCATTCTTGTCTCCCTAGTACAAAACTCACTCAGACGCCTTCATTACTGATCTCCTGGTATATGACAAAAATCTAGCAGCAGTTCATGTGTCTGCTCCACATGGATCACCAGTAATCCTCGCTGGAAAAATTGAAGTTCAGAGGCAAGCAGCTCTGTAAGTGCCCCTCCAACTCACCAATCAACCCACACAGGTGTTTCGAAGCAATCAGCCCCCTCCATTCTGGAGGAATGATAAGCAGACTAGGGACAAGGGATCTTTTCAGTCAATGTGCAATATAGATCTAAGCCTAATGCCAGGAGACAACAGTGTAAATGAGCTAAGAGGGAACCATACAGATGCAGAAAGAAACCAAGCTTCTCCACCATCAGGCCTCCTAAATCTAGACAGTAACCTACCCTCCCCAATGCCTGCAGGCAGCCTGTCTATGGGTGGCTGATTTCTGCAATTTCTGGCTCATTGGATTACCCTATTCCCTCAAAATGATTGGGTGTTCCAGGTAATTTTGGAGGGACTTAGCATTTCATTTATCCAACTCCCTCCCCATTCCTCCTCTCCCCTTTTCACGGATGTACTCTCAGAGAGGGAGAAGGATGCAATTTTACAACAGGAGATATGAGCACTCATTGAAAACAGGTGGACCAGGTGGAGATTTTGCCAAAACCACAATTGCTGGGGTTTTATTTCAGGCTGTTTCTTATTCAGAAGGCAAACGGCAAGTCACCTCACCTCAACATTGTGCCACCGAAATTCAAGATGGAGATGGTGAGATCAATCCATCTCTGCATCCAATGATATGAGTATGCTGTCATTCTAGATCCCTACATATATTTTCACTTCCCTATTGACCCCACATCATGGAATTTCAGTTTTGCTTATTGCAACACGGTTTATCAGTTCAAAGTCCTACCCATTGGCCTCAACATCAGCCAATGGGTTTTTAGCAAGGTTATGGATTGTGTCTTCACCCTGTTCTGATCGACTTTATCTACAATGATGGCAGCATACTTGGATGACATCCTCCAGAAACATATGGTAAGGTCTATTCTGCTTCAAGGCAGAAATGATCTTCTCTCACTTTTAGATCATCAAGGCTTTCTAGTGAACTGGGAAAAGTCCAACCTCCTTCCAGCTTTTTGTCTATCTGGGTATGGAGTTTATCACCAACCTGAATCTGGTATGGCTTTCTCATGTTTGCATAATAAGGATCCTCAAATTTGTTGAGTCTCTTTCCATCGTGACTTGAATTTCAGCAAGAAAGTACTTGCAACTCCTCAGATTATTCAAAACAGCGGTGGACTGATTCCCTTTGGCCATCTTTTTATGCACCCCTCCCAATTGACATTGCTAGTACAGTGGTGCCCCTTTTCAAGTCCCCTGGATTAAACATCATGATTACACCTGGGATATGATCATTCTTGCATCAGTGGTGCAACCCAGGTTGGCTGAACATGGCGATCCTGCAGAAGCCCCAAGTGAAAATAACAGCATGTACTGATGCCAGTACATATGTTGGTGTGCCCACCTGTTGCTGACTTCACTACTTTCAACTGCAGGGGAGCAGCCTCAGCACATCAACCTTTTACAAATGAAGGCTTTCATCAGTGCCTTTCACTTCTGGAAAGATCGACTCACAGGCAAAACAGTCCTCATTATGTCCAACAACTCTGTGGTAGTTAGCTACCTCCTCAAACAGGGGGTCACCAAATCACCCAACCTGTGTGCTCTGATATGGTAGTTTCTATGTTGGCGCAACATCCTCCATATCAATGTACAAATCAGACACATTCCCAGCAGACTCAGTGTCTTGGCCGACACTATATCCAGGAAAGGTCAAGCCCTTCACATTGGAATAGTCTTTCCATCAATCAGTCTTTCTTCAGATCTTTGCACTTAAGGGGCATCCTGTGATTGATCTTTTCGCAATGAGGTGAAACCAGAAGCTTTGGCTGTAGACATTCTGTAAATCAAGTGGGAGGGGTTGCGGGCATTTGCCTACTATCACACAGTCTTGGTACCAAAACTTATCCAGAAGTTAGGTGTCAGAAATGCAAGATGACTCTGATAGCCCCTCACAGAGGGGACAAGTCCTGGATTACCCATCATCTTGATCTAGTGATAGATTTGCCCAGGAAGATTCCAGCCAACTTGAATCTTTTCAAGAAACCACACTCACAGGTGTTCCATCCCTGCCTGGACTCTTGTCTTCTTCTTCATGCTTGGTTCTTGTCCAGACAGCCTTGTGGGAAAAATAATTTAAACCTTAGATTGTGGAGAGAATCTTGAGAACAAGAAGGCACTCCACTCTGAATGCTTATGAGGGAAAGTGGCATGTTTTCAAGGAATGATGTCATATCAGTAACATCATCCCTCGGAGTGCCTGAATCCCTCAACTGGCTGATTTGTTCTCCCTGGCACTCCGAGGAGAATCAATTGGCCCTAATTGCTATCAAAGGCTACTGCTCCATGATATGAGACTCATTCCGGCATCATGATAGAATTAATATTTTGCATGATAAAGATCCATCAGATCCGTTAGCCAGTTTTGATCTCAATCAACCAAAATCTTTCACAGTTTCCAAAATGCAATCTGTCTTAGGTTTTCACATGGTTTAATTCAAATAAATTTGAGCCTTTCACCCACACTTGCTAAGGTCATACAAAACGTGTTTCCTGATAGCTTTAGCTTCAGCACACAGGATGAACCTGTTACCTTACTTTCCTTTGACTAGAGCTATCTTCAGATTGGATAGTTTGTTGGTTTTCTTGACACAGCCAGGCTTTGTAGCCAAAAATAGATTACCATCTGTTAGCAGAGATTTGTCATTCAGTCGCTTCTTCCATTGACACGTTGAGAGTAGAGGCCTGCATGATCCTGTTCATGGACTGAAGCACTACTTGAAGCGCACAAGCGAGACAAGTTGTTGGATATGCAAGCACTTCTTTCTTCTGGTCAAAGATGGGAAACAGGATATTACCCATTAAGCCCCTGCTTTTTGGTTGAAATGCTCATAGGTCTCACAGGATCAGTCACCTCATGTTGGTTACTGCTTATGAGATTAGAGCGATCTCTGCAAGCCTTTGTTTTTGAAAGTAACGTCTTGATCCAAGATATAGTAGAAGCTGTTGGCTGGATGCAGAATCAACCTTTATGAGTTTGCAAAGGCAATCCTTGAATCTGGTTGGTCCAGTGGTGGCAGTCCAGATGACCACCAGACCCGATTAAAGCAGTTAACACAGCCGATCAGCTTCTCTGGATTCGTCATTGAAATTTTATAGGTAAGAAGATTTCAGTAATTATCTTATTAACTACATCTAGGTGTCACAGATCAAGTGACCCAAGGCTGTGTTGCTTATGTAATTAGGAGAATGGGTTATCAGTAAGATGAGGAATCCAGCCATCATTCTCCATAATGATATCCAAGATAGAGGTTGGATGCTCAGCATTTCCTCTTCCTGCTACCTACTCTCCTAACACTGATGTGATTGAATAAATATTTGAAAGAGAAAGCAGATTTTTAAGTAAATTGTGTTTCACAGAGAATACTTACCCAATCACATTGCTTGAAAACCTCCCAACCCTCCCTCCATGCAAGCATCCTCATTCGTATATTGTTCAGCTAAAAAAATTAGCAACACTTGGCAGTGGCAAGGGTTGTAATGGGTAAGAGTTATTGCCATTTGTCTTTATGAGATAGACTGAAGAAGACGATTTTTGTCTCCATAGTGCTGGATTCATGAGGTTGCAGGCTAATATCCCTAATGTTTGTGTGATTGTGTAAGTTCTCTGAGAAACACAATTTACTTAAAAATTTGCTTTCAGTGGCCTGAATAACTAAATGTGTCAATATTTTATAAATTTATATGGCTTGAATATCTAAATGTGTCAATATTTGTGAATTTCAGTGGCCTGAAGTTTGAGAAAGCATATTGTGAATATCGTCTAAATAGAACCCAGGAGTCGTTGGCCACGCTTAGATCTGTAAGCTCTCTGGACTATAGATGCAAAGAACTTCTTGCACAAGTGGTAAGCATACCATGTGGACCACACTTTAGAGCTTGTGCTAGGATATCCAAATATTGAAGCTGTTGTGCTAATGTATGTAGGGTACAAATGATAGAATAATGTGTTTATGTAGGCTGAATATTGAAGCACTTGTGCTAATGTGTGTAGAGGTATAAATGAAAGGATAAGTGTGTTTATATAGGCTGAATATTAAAGCTATTGTGCTGATGTGTGTAGGATATAAATGATACGATTCATGTTTTTATAGGCTGAATATTGAAGCTGTTGTGCTAATGTGTATAGGGTATAAATGAAAGGATAATTGTGTCTGTGTAGGCTGGATGTTGAAGATATATCGTGCTTATGTATGTATGAGTGTAAATGATAAGATAGGTCTGTTTATGTAAGCTTAATATTGAAGGATTGAGCACAGTAACTTTCTGTCTCAAAGCCTTGTGCATGCCAAATCCAGGTACTGTACATACTTACAGTCCAGCTGCCACCTGCACAGACCCAGATCTGCTGGAGCATAATATGTCATCAGATCAGGGTCTGTTTGGTTTGTTAGGAGCACTTTGTAGAAAAAACAACATAGATCCTGATCTGCTGGTGCATTATGGTACAGCAGATCAATGTGATGTTTGCAGTTGGGCTCAACTTCCAGAAAGTATATGTGGTTTGTCCATCATATATCTTAAAACCTAAGGCATGTCATTTGAGACAAAATATTTTGTACCAGTTTATCTTGAATATACTCAGAGACTGAAAAAAACAGCTCCATGTACACAAGCACTGTTACATATTAATTTAGTGGAACACACTGTATGCACATGCACTATTACATATTAATTGAGTGGAACACATTGTATGCACATGTACTATTATATATTAATAGACTGGAACACACTGTATACACGTACTATTACATATTAATCCCCAAGATTGGAACACACTCTCTGTAGATGCATCTTACATATTAATTGACTGGAACACATTGCATGCACATGCACTATTACATATTAATTGACTGGAACACACTATGCAAATGCACTATTAAAGATCAATTGACTGGAACACTGTATGCACATGCACTATTACATACTAATGGACTGGAACACATTGTATACACATATACTATTACAGATGAACCCCCAAGACTGGAACACAGTATATGCGCATGCACTATTACATATTAATTGACTGGAACACACTGTATGCACATGTACTATTACATATTAATTGACTGGAACACACTGTATGCACATGTACTATTACATATTAATTGACTGGAACACACCATGCAGATGCACTGTTATGTATTAATTGACTGGAACACATATTAAGCCCTGAGATTGGAACACACTATGCATATACACTGTTACATATTAACCTGACTGCTCTTTTGGCCTAATGGTTAGAGCATCCGCCTCGGATGCGGGAGGTCATGGGTTCGAACCCTGGCTGAGTCATACCAAAGACTTTAAAAAATGGTACTAGTAGCTGCCTCGCTTGGCACTCAGAATTAAGAGGTTAGTGTTAGGACTGGTCGGCCTGGTATCAGGATAATGTGACTGGGTGGGACATCATACCACATGTCTGCGGCATGATGCCCCAGTGCTAGACATCACTAAACTGTCACGCTGCAGACATCGTAGCGATATGACTCAAAAATTTTTAAAGCTACGTTAAAAATCTAAATTACACGAATCACACACACACATATTAACCTCTGTGACTTGAATTTTATGAACTTTATCTTTCAATTTGCTCTACATAGCCATTTTTGTAGTGAGATATCGTAAAACACTACAACATACATGGATAATGAGACTGCTTATAAGAGATGTTCCATTTAAACATAAATGGTACAGATGTAAGGCAATTTTTAAAAAGTTGTATGAATGTTATGATGACTTTTAGTACTACAAAAATCATACACAATTTAAAAATGCATGAAAGTGACTGCCCATATTTCAAACAGCCTTTCATGGGTATTATTATGTTTTACTGGAACAGCCCTAATGTATTGTTGTATTTATGATTGGACAATTTTTTTATACACAATAAAAATAACTTGTCAGAGAGCAACAATGAATACAGATGCAAGTTAAAATAAAGGGGGGAGGAATTTGTTACCTCTAACTCAGATAAATGGTAACAATAACGACAACCAATCACACATGGGTCCAGTGCTTGAAGACAAGGGCAAGGAAATATTGATAAAAACATAGGACTATAAACTTTGGTATCAGTTTGCCAATTTTGCTATTAACAAATGTATTGTTAAGGCATTGTTACAGATGTGGGTACATTTAGTAACAGTGCATCTACAAAGCACTGATACTACATTTATGATGTTAATTTTTTGTGCTTTTCAGTATTTTTCTTTGCAAGGAGAGAGTAAATATTCCTTATTAATTTCTCACTATGTTGCAGTGATATTAAAGATACATTTTTTGTATGGTGTAACAACAGTGGCACACCTTATTATTAAGTTGAATTAAGAATGCAAAGTTATTGATAATATTTCAGTGGGAAATAAATAAAAACAGGCATTTGTTTTTGCAAATATGAAAGAGAATTTTGTGTCATTCCATTTAGCTGTATCGTCTGGAGGAGTATGCCGAATGTTATGAACTATACAAGGATTTGGTCAAGAATTCAGAGGTGAGTGCACATATATCATTTCATCATGATTATACACCTCATTAATGACAGGGCCAGGGTTAATCAGGCTGCAGTTCCTGTGCACAAATAACCTGAGCAGACCAAGAATGTCCCCGACTCTCTTCAATTTCTTTTTCTTTTTATTGCTATATGTGTATTCTCAGTAATATTTATGTTCCCTAGGGGACATAATGGAAGATACAAGTCAGCAATTGGTCTACTTTTTAAGTCTTGTACTACAATAATTCATTATGCAGCACTTTCTTTAGTAAACTACATGTATTGGCAGTGATTCAGGGAACACTAGTCATGTGTCTAATTGTACATCTATCCAAGAAACACCAAACAATTAGGATAAAGTAAGGCAAGAAAATATGTGTCAAAATAACCTCTCTTTGGAACCCCAAATTCCTTAATTTCTTCTTCAAAAATGTTACCTGATCATAATATCGTAGGAGTACTATCAATATCTTGCAAATTAAGTCATTCCAGCTAAAATTTGTTAGCTGTGGGAGCAAAATGTTGTCTGATTACAACAGTAGTGATCAGTGTGTTCTCCTCATGATATCTGGATTGGTGCCAAATCCTGTAGACACCTACTTCTTCCACTCATGTTGAGTAGCATGTTGTCTCTTGATGCAAGAATCTTAGAAGATATTCAATATTAGAGCAAGTTAGAGTAGTTTTTTTTCTCAGGACAGTATACTCCATTTATATTTCAACCTTTTTTCTGCTCCTATCTCAGACACAGTCTTTCTGTTTTAGAAAGACCGCTTTGTTTTAAGTTTTCTATAGATAATTTATAGTTATAGCATCTACTTTGTTACTGAAAGTGACTCTTTAGTGACTTTACCTGTATAGGCAGTCTCATGTGGCCTTCCTTACATAAAATTTTACACCATAGTTACTGAAAGTGATGCTTCTCGTTTGTTACTAGTGTAAGCTGCCAATTGGGTTTTTCACAGGTGACTTTACACAGTATAGTTTAGTAACCTGGTAATGTCCACTGCTTGGGATCTGTAGCAAGACAAATTACTGAGCACACTTGTATATTATTGTCTGCTCTAATTCTTGTTACAGATTTTGACCATGGGCAGGACTTAGTACAAACAATGTACTTCACATCCATGTCACACATTGTGAACAACTGCCCACTGACAGAGTTCCCCAGGGGACTGTAGTCTCTATACATTGCTGATGATGATGCTGTTAAATGACTGGGCATGCACTGCACACAGTTTAAAAAAATAAAATGGAAAGGTGTGGATGACAACCGTAGTACATTTCTAGTTTGTGTTGTTTACCACTATGGATACATGTCATATATGTACAGGCTGGACTGAAAGTCAGTGGGCCTTAGGATTTGGAGCACAGTCGAACCAGAAATTGGAAATTCAAAAAGGACACTTCAAGAGAGGAGGAAGCCATTACATACATGACCTCAAACATGACCTTAACCATTGATTTCTTGTGGGATGAGCATTGCAATTCAGGAGGTCTATCAGCCAAGAAGTGATCCAGGATATCTCTTTCAGCAGCAGCTACAGCCCCAGATCCACCTTCGCTGCCTCAACCTGACAAACCATTTTTGGTGGGATTTGTAGACTGTATACTTCATTGGTTCAGTGGCTGCTGGCTATCGATAAGTAAAACCAAGATCAAATTACGCTAACTCAATCAACACTCTGTTCTGCCATGATCTTACTTGACCATACATTTCAGATCACAAGAAGTTAAAACCACAGTCACTCTTGCCTTTCAAGTCAAAGGAGGGAATATCTTTGTCCAGTATGCCTACCTAACACCAAATACCTTATACCTGGCATTCTCTTGTATCAGCATACCCACTACAGCACCTTAAGACACAGCACCCTATGCCCAGTTTAGTGCCAGAGTACCTGTGAAGTGGAACATGCCACTCTGAGGGAAGATGTGCTTAGTGATCATCTGCAAGTTACCATATGCCAATCTGGACAATCTGCTAGTATGGTTGATTGCTAATTTAGACCATCTCCTCTAGTGCCAACTCAGATTATACAAGAGGTACTGGCATCACCACATTCTTTTAGAGTTGAGAAAGTATGCTGACAAGCACCATCATTGTATCATTAGAATGTTAGTCAAAGAAGTCTTTTGCATATTATCAACAGAGTTTTCTCCTTGTCTTCTCACAACTGTTAACTTGCTAATGAAGAAAGGCTGGTGTTCACATCTTATTTCATATTTTCAGATGGCATGAGATCCACTCAGGTTTGTCTATTGCATATCATTTTCCTGGAGATGAAAGCAATACTGAAAGCATTTTATTGCTGGCAGGAAACGTTACATGGAAGGGCATTCTCATTCTGTCTGGGAACTCCACTGTGGTAAATTACATCAAAAGGCAAGGGAAAACCAGATTCCAGACCCATGCATTCTTGTTGCTGACTTTTTAAGGTGGTTTCTTCAACTACTAATCCAAGTACAAGTTCATCATATTTCAGGCAGGAAAGACAGCAAGCATCACATCTCAACACAGACTCTATCCTGGATAAGATGGTTATCCATTTTGGATAAAGAGAATTGACCCAAATTAAATGAACTTGTTATGCATTTCAGCTCATGAAATTAGTAGGAATAAGTATTGCATTTGAACAAAACTATTCCCTTGCTGATATTATATAAGTCAAGGGATGGAGGTTAGAGTCAACTTTCTCCAGCTTTTACTTCAGGGATCATTGACCCTAGAAGGTGCCATTAGACCTGGTGAGAACTGTCACCGCAGTGCAGCAAGTTACCTTCATAGCCATTCAGTAGCATTTTTGGATGTGACATGATGACTTCTACTGAATTTTTGGGAGGTAACATTTTCCCTTTTCCAAAAGCTGTCTCAACATACAAAGCAGGTTCTCAATCTAGTAGTTGTCATGCATACTTATGGCACCAGAGATGGTTACTTCAGGGTAAGGGGATGTACCCCTCCACTTCTGACTTATTCTCCTAATGCATTATAATAGGGTAATGTATTTGAAGAAGAAGCCAATTTTTTTGTCATTTTTTTAAAAATTTATTTTTCAGTAATACTTATCCAATCATAATATGGATGCAGCCTCCCAGTAGATACATCCAACTTGGAGAGCGTGCATTCTGCTCCATTAGTAACTGAGGTATAAATAGGATTTGGTACCAATGTTTATATGTATGGGGAGATCACTCTGACTGCAACATGTGGCCAGCAACATTAGTACTTCTACAGTAGTATGATGTTTGATCAGATAAGTGTAATCAAAGAAACATATTTCGCTGGAAAAATTAGTTTCCCCAAAGACTCATTAATGTGTGAACTTAATTCAGGCATCGGAGCAGTTACAAGTACTCAGAAGCTGGCAAATTATCAAAACCTCCATTGCATTTTTAAAACAGGATGTCATCTTATATTAGACATTTACACTTGCTGCTGGGAAAGATTAGAAAATGAATAGGGACTGTTTGCTAATAACCATGTTTCTGAGTTGTGGAGGTATATACTAATTTTTGTATTAGACCTTATGGTATGGTCATGTAGTACTTACAAGTTTGATTTGAGCATTAATTAGCCATGTACATCATCTGTATTTCAGGATGAATTTGATGAGGAAAGGGAGACAAATCTAGCTGCTGTCCTGGCATCACTGCAACTTTGGGATGGAGTAGATCAGGTATATGTATGGAAATTAGTAATTGTGAATTGTCTAGGAGCTAGGGATATTTTTATAGGTAGTCATTGGATTCACATATTTGCATATCACTTATATTTACATAAATTTTAACGGCTTTGTACACATTTGTTATTTGCATATTCAGCATATTTGCATTACAAAATGTAAGAGTGCTCATGCTTAGTATAGCAGTAATTATAATGATAAACATAGTAAAATTATATGCACAGGCAGTCTGCACATTACACATATGTGGGAACCTATTGTCTGCACAGTAATATAGGTGTCAGCCAAATGTCTACACATTAATTATAGGTGTTGGCTGTTGTAGTGTTTAACGCCATTTTTCAGCACAAGATAGGCTATACATGGCGGCCAGTATAACTGGTGGAGGAAGTACCCTGGAAAACCCCGGGAAGAACCACCGACCCACGAAAAGCTGCTGGCAGGCTTTTCCATGTACCCACGTTAGCAATTATATGTGTCAGCCTAATTTCTGTACATTAAATGTAGGTGGCAGCCTAATGTCTGTACATTAAATGTAGATGGCAGCCTAATGTCTGTACATTAAATGTAGATGGCAGCCTAATGTCTCTACATTAAATGTAGCTGGAAGCCTAATGTCTGCAGATTACATATAGTTGACAGCCTGTGTTTTAATTTTTTGCTGATACAGTCTTCATTTCCTGAACATTTTCATGATGAACATGGAGACATGATGTTAGAAATAAGTGGGCACATGGTCCAAATTTGTTAAAAGAGTTTAATACGACCCTGCAGGATGCACTGTAAATGTTTCAGACTCTGCAAGACATGAATTACTGGTTTGGTCTGGTGTTTTATGATGCAGCAACACAAGTAGATTATTTAGTTTTGAGGCACTTTGAATAAAGTTCTGTGTCCAAGGACACACTGTGGTAGCTGACCTGGGCTGATTCAATCCCACACCCTTTTGGTCACAAGTCCAGTGTCCTAAACAATATACCATCAAAGATTCTGCCTCAGTCACTTCTTATGACATGCATTACTTTGAACATATTCTTCATCCCCAAGCCTGAATCAACAACACAGTGAAACAAAGATATAGTAATTATTTGCCAGTGGTGATGATAGCATTGCAATAAACATTCAGATTTGCATTCCAATTTTAGAAAGCCACATATGGAGAAGATTAATGATGGTATGGTTTGCAGTGAGACATGGTGGTCTGTCAAACCCTAAATTCTTATTATTGTCAGATTACCTAAAGATTTTTATTCTTTCCTGTTATTTTAATATTTGCGATTTTGATTTCTTTTTCTTAAAAACTTCTTTGTTTTAACTTTAGGATGACCCAGGATTGAGAGAAAATTCATATGAATTGTGCTATAATCACAGCTGCTTCCTTGTTGGAAAGGGAAACTTTAAGGGAGCAGAGGAGAAACTGAAAAAGGCTGAAGGTAAGTCTTATGGAAATAATTTTATATACAGTGCCCCAGAAGATGGCAATGGGTCACTGAAGATCATCTTGTATTTTTGTATGTACATGTTACTCAGTCATAATTCATTGAAGAAACTTTCAATACATATTATATGATTATTGATGTAAATTGGATATAAATATTTATTAATTTGGTATTATATATAAGAAGACAGAGTATTTATCAATCCATCTGTGCAAGGAGAGAATGCTAGGATTAGCAAACACACCTTCCTATCATTATCTTAGCAGTTCCTAACTCATTATATATACTGTATACTGGTAATCTTGAACAAACAATCTGAATGGTTACAAAATCGGTTATCTCTTTTTGATTGGACAGTCAACATAAGTTCTTGTTTCTCATCAGCGAACATAATTTTTAAAAAATTTAAGTATGATAAATTTTTGGGCAGAAGGAATTCAGTAGAATATAGAGAAGCTCTTGGAATAGACATATTTTGTATTCAGTTAATTTGATTGTTGGTTTATTGGTTTTATTGGCATTTTTAACACATTATTGGCTGTATCATGCAGATGAAATATGAGCTAAGTGCCTTTTCCAATGACACAATGAGGCTGCCAACACAGGTCATATTGGATGGGTAGCAAACTCTCAGCCTTTGGATTTTGAGTTGAGTAGCAGCTCACCTTTGCAATATCCAGGCATATAGCAACATGGTCAGTATTAGAGTTGAAACATCCAGGTGTGTAGCAACATGGTCAACATTAGTGTTGAAATGGAATGTTAGTAACAGCATGGTTTGTGTTTGTGTTGAAATGGGCAACTTATGCATTTTGATTATTTTAAACATCTCTTTGTGTAAGAACATTGTCAGCGTTAGCGTTGAAATGGAAATGTAAGTAGCCACATGGTCAGTGTTTGTGTTGAGATGGACATGTTATGAACTTTGAACATCCCTGTGTGTAGCAACATGTTGTCATTAGTGACAATGACGCTGATCTGATATTCAATATGGCCACCATACATGGAATCAATCTTTAACATTTTATCTCTACTTCTGTTGAGGAAAAAGTTATATTGCCATGATGAAGACTTTTTATGATATTTAGTTGGTCCTAGGTTCAACTGTTGCAGCACAGACATTCAATATGGCTACCACAGTGACATCTTGTAAATTTTTATGTCACTACTCCACCTGAATGGATGGTCATATCAGCATGGAGTTTTCACCAGAAGACTAACTATGACACCTAGTTGGTCTTGATTGAAAATGGTACCAATCAGACCCCAACTAAGGCTGCAACCTTGAACATGTTGAAAATCTTGTCACTAATTCTCCAGAATGGATGGCTTAATAATATGGGGCTTTTCACCGAAAGTCTTCAACCGGTGACTACTGTATCCGAAATGAAATGGTGCCAGCCTTACATCCAATATTTCTTTCAAAGTAGCTGATTTGAAAATCTTATTGCACAGGAATATCAGAGATGGTTTCATCACTCAGCAATTAAAAAGAAGAAATGGACTTTTGCTGAATTCCTGGAATCCTTTCAGACAGTGGAACATTAGTCCCTTCAAGGGACTCTTGGTTTCCTGAAAATCTTGTCTGGAAATTTAATATCTTTATTATGTTTTGATGCACATGGAACATTCAGTCATAAATATGAGCCAGGAGTGGGCTAGTTCAACTGTTTTGCATTCTTTACTTGCTTGCGAATCAAAACACTTTCTTTCTTTTACAAGTAAATAATACTAGTTGTATTACTGGTGTTTGTTTTTCTTTTTGTTTGTGTAAATAAACTGCTGTTAGAGATAAGTTTTCACAAAGGTCTGGTTGTGTTAGACTCATGTTTCCAACTGAGTAATCTTTTTCAGTAAGAGTGACATCTATTTTTCATGCATGTGCCCATAGAGTAAAAAATATGGTAACTTTAAATAGAATCGGCAAATAAAAAATGGTTGGCTTTGATCGTTAATGCAGTATGTATTGAGAGCAGAATTATTTTGGCCCTGTTTACATACTGGGTTGCAACTATAAGTCATTTGGTTAAGGTGATAGAGTGGTGAAAATATTATATGATGACCCCTTTGAGAAATAAAATCTCAGCAGGGAGAAAGAGATATAAAATAAAAAGGCATGTGAGAAGGGCAAAGAAACTTTGACAGTAATTAGGGTAATGAAAGCAGTTTTAAGATTTGATTGTTGTCTAGTCAATCACACATTTTTGAGTATGTGTGCAACATATGTTTTCATTCCACTTTATTTTTTTTCCATCTGCTTAAAACACTTTACATGGTGTCCAGAAATTTGTTGTTGAAAATTATTACAAAGTTTGGAAATATGGTGTCTGGAAGTTTGTGTGGTCCAGATATTTGGGTTAATGATGGTATATTCCTACTTGAAACAGAAACATTTATTGTTTTAACAAATGTTTTGTGACATAAAATTATTGAATAATTTTCAGGTCCTTTTTAAAAGCTTGTCTCATTTTTGATGCAATTCTTTGACAGCTCTGTGTAAGAGCAGTTTTGCTGATGATCCAGATGTAACTGAGGAGGAAGTTGAAGAAGAGCTGGCAATTATCAGGTAAAATAAACAAAATCCAGTAGGCTATTTATTGTTCTATCACTCTTCACTTGTGGGAATAGTGGTATAAATGATAAGATTTCATGTTGCTAAAGTGTCCTTATTAGTGTTTTCAGTCATATAACATACATCATAGAATGATTCCCAAGGAAGAGGTTTCAGGTATTGTTCTGCAGAAGTCTTGTACATGTAAGTTTCTTGTGTATCTGACATGATGGAGGTTAATTGTATCTATAAATGAAGAAAGGAAGGAATATTTGGTAAGATCACAAAGCGATTCTGGTTTATGCAGGGCTGATCAAATCTCATAGAGCCCGACACCCTGGACTACTCATTTTTGAAGTTGGGGAAGTAAAATTTTCCAAGTCACTAGTCCAGGACAAGTGCCTTTTATCCTTTTCTAAAAAGTCCGGCATTATCAACCTTTATCTAGCTATTCATACCCTCAGGATTTAATGAACACTTGATTTCACCCCATCCGTGTATACATTTACATCCTGTATCACACCTTACAGTTGTCATTGATAACTTTAATTGGTTCATGTATACATGTTCTATTACCATTTGTCTGCATTTAGTGTTTTAAGTGGCTTTGTTGAATTGCATTTACATAGACAAGGCCCTCACAAACAGCTCACTCTGATTTTAAGACAATATGTAAGTGTAATTAAATTACTGAAAGGAACTTCACCAACTTAATGTTGGTTTCCTGATGAAATGGCTCTAATGATTCTTGAAGTTTTAATTGATTGTACAGAGGATTAACTTCCACAGGTGATATTGCATTTCAAGCAAACCAATTATGCTAAAAATTTATGAGCTACCTCTGTTCATATTTAAACGCCAAAATGTATGTTGTGAATTTGATATTTACTTCTAGGATAAAATGAGTTTGCTAAATTATTTTCACATTGATGGTGTGATAAGAAGATTTGGAAAAAGAAACTTCACATGAAAGTGGAGGGATAAAACATGCTATTGCTACTGAGTGTGAGGTAACTATTTTTCCAAAGAAACATAAGCCTGAGTCTGTGGCAACAAAAAAATGTCAAATATAACATATGTAAACAACAGAAAAATTGACATTATTGTACTGATTACAGTCATATACCTTGGAATAAGTTTGGATAATTAGGAATGCTACACCCTTTAGTCATACCTAGATCACTATGACCTGTTTTTTTCCCCAACAGTCACATGCTTTGACCTTTGAATTTAGTTTTGTTTTTCAGACACTATTGCCATTAGGGTCATCTCCTTGGTAATATAGATCCATCATGAAGATTACTACACTCATAAGTCAGAATAGGTCATGGTGACTGATATTTTACACTATAGTCACCTGCATTAACCTTTCTTAGACACTGTTGCCTTTAGTCATTAACTTGTTATGTACAGAGGATGCAGAGAAGCACAACACTCTTCGTTCAAAACTAAATTACTGTTACTTGTATTTTCAAGCTCTAGTGATTTATATTAACCTTTGCATTCAGCTCAGTTTTTTTTACACTGTTACTTTAGTGATGTTACCTGATATATAAGATGCATCATAAAAAGTACTAAACAAGACTATGATATTGGGCCATTCCATTTTGAAATGGATAGGCAAAAAGATTATTAAACGTACTAAACAATTTAGACAAAGCAAAACTATGAAATCTGGAGATTTCATGTTTATTTTGTCATATAGCTTTAAAATAAGTGGCACTGCTGTGATTTCACATCTGGACTTAAATGACCAAAAGGTGGTACATGATGCTGTCATATTACTTGTTGGTGTTCTGATTTTATGTTTAAAATTGCACATTTCTTTGCTTGTAGTTATTGCATGGGCTTTGCCTAGACTTTATTTGTTACAAATTCAATAACACCTATATTACTCTCTCTCTCTCTCTCAATCCTGTCTTGCTTAGCAGCCTGTATATCTGTGTCTGTTCACAAGATCCCCTTTATTAGTGTACATAAACTGCATATTGATTTATTCATGGATTTGCTTCTCTTGCAGAGTACAGCTGGCATATGTGTTACAAAAACAAGGCAGAATACAAGAAGCAACTCAGCTGTACAATCAAGTGCAGAAAACCAAGTAAGAAAACAACAAAAGTACCTATTATCCCATGAATATGGTAGGGGCATATTGGCATGGGGCTTGTCTTTTCATCCGAACATCTACACCATGAATATGGTAGAAGCATATTGGCATTGGGCTTGTCTTTCCATCCCAACGTCTACACCATGAATATGGTAGGGGCATATTGGCATTGGGCTTGTCTTTCCATCCCAACATCTACACCATGAATATGGTAGGGGCATATTGGCATTGGGCTTCTTGTTCCATGCCAAATATTTACACCATGAATATGGCAGGGGCATATTGTCATTGGGCTTGTCTTTCTATCCGAACATCTACACCATGAATATGGAAGGGGCATGTTGGCATTGGGGTTGCCTTTCCATCTGAATATCTACACCATGAATATGGCAGGGGTATATTGGCATTGGGTTTCATGTTCCATGCTAAATATCTACACCATGAATATGGTAGGGGCATATTGGCATTGGGCTTGTCTTTCCATCCCAACATCTACGCCATGAGTATGGCAGCATAGCTGCCAAGTGTCCCGTTTTTTTCCATATTTGTCCCGGATTTTGGACCTGAATACGGGTGTACGTTTTTTTTGTTGCAAAAAATACGTTTTTTAATTTTAAAAAAACAAAACAAAAAAATTCTTTGCAATTTTCAGTTTAGAACGGGCACTCGGTTCCATTCTGATAGAAATGTATTGCATGTATATAAGAATACAGTTCTACAATATGATTGGTTCATTCGAAATCGAGGTTACCATGCCTGTCTTTATCCGCCATATTGGATTTCGCAATCAGTTACCGCTATCACTGTATCTCATCTTCGTAATATTCAGCTTCTAATCATGTTAAATAGGAATGCAGAATATTCAGAATTTTCTCCAGGAAAGACAAGACAACAGAACTGGAAGGACAATTGTGCCGTCTTGTTTAGATTTGTGAAACCATCTAGTAGAGGAGAAGATTTTACGTTTTGCAAATTGTGTAATGTGATTTCGCTAATGGGCATGGAGGCGCACATGAGCACGAAAAAGCTAATACACATTAGCTTGCTGCTTCATCATACGCAGCTCAGCCTGAACTTGGACGTACATAAATACCAGAGAGAACCTTGATGTAATTCGATCGAAGATTCAGTTTATTAAATTTCTTTTAGAAATGAACCTTCCTCTTTCAGTTACTAGTGTTGCTGGCGATATATTTTGCACATGTTTTCCAGACAGTAAAATCACAAAGGATTACTCGTATGCTAGAACGAAAATAGTTAAGTAAGAAAATCACACAAAATTCAGATCATCAATGACAGATGGTACATTGGAATCGATAATGATTGAAAAAAAAAAACAAAGTGTGGAAAGGGCTCCTATAAACAGTCTGTGTCTGAGTGTGTTGCACTCTTGCACATTCTGAATGGGCACCTGAATGGAACAGGGTGACCGTACAGAAGGTGCAAGTGTGCAACACATGCATCTTTGACATTAAATAATTATGTAAGGCATTGTCCTACTTTACTGATGGTTGTATATGTTGTAAATAGTTACATATGCATTAAAATTTTAAAAATCAGTATTTGTTCCTGAAAATCAGTATTTTTGTCATAAGCAGTCAGTATTTATGTACTTGGGGGTTGGCAGCTATGTGGCAGGGGTATATTGGCATTGGGCTTGTCTTTCCATCCCAACATCTACACTATGAATATGGCAGGGGCATATTGGCATTGGGCTTCTTGCTCCACGGCAAATATCTGCACCATAAATATGGTAGGGGCATATTGGCATTGGAGTTGTCTTTCCATCCCAACATCTACACCATGGATATGACAGGGGTATATTGGCATTGTGCTTCTTGTTCCATGCTTAATATCTACACCATGAATATGGTAGGGGCATATTGGCAGTGAGCTTGTCTTTCCATCCCAGCATCTACACCATGAATATGGAAGGGACATACTGGTACTGGGCTTGTCTTTCCACCCCAACATCTACACCATGAGTATGGCAGGGGTATATTGGCATTGGGCTTGTCTTTCCATGCCAACATCTGCACCATGAATATAGTAGGGATGTATTGCCATTGGGTTAGTCTTTCCATCCCAAACATCTACACCATGAATATGGTAGGGACATATTGGCATAGGGCCTGTCTTTCCATCCCAACATCTACACCATGAATATGGCAGGGGCATATTGGCAGTGGGCTTGTCTTTCCATCCCAAACATCTGCACCATGAATATGGCAGGGGTATATTGGCATTGGGCTTCTTGTTCCATGCCAAATATCTACACTATGAATATGGTAGGGGCATATTGGCATTGTGCTTGTCTTTCCATCCCATGTACACCATGAATATGGCAGGGGCATTGGCGTTGGGATTGTCTTTCCAGCCCAACATCTACACCATGAATGTGGCTGGGGTATATTGGCATTGGGCTTCTTGTTCCATGCCAAATATCTACACCATGAATATGGTAGGGACATACTGGCATTGGGCTTGTCTTTCCGTCTCAACATGTACACCATGAATATGGCAGGGGCATATTGGCATTGGGCTTCTTGTTCCACGCCAAATATCTACACTATGAATATGGTAGGGGCATATTGGCATTGGACTTGTCTTTCGATCCCAACATTTTCACCATGAATATGGTAGGGGCATATTGGCATTAAGTTTCTTGTTCCATGCTAAATATCTACACCATGAGTATGGCAAGGGTATATTGGCATTGGGCTTGTCTTTCCATCCCAACACTCTAACCATGAATATGGTAGGGACATATTGGCATTGGGTTTGTCTTTCAATCCCAACATCTACACCATAAATATGGCAGGGGTATATTGGCATCGGGCATGTCTTTCCATCCCAACATCTACACCATGAATATGGCGGGGCATATTGGCAGTGGGCTTGTCTTTCCATCCCAACATCTACACCATGAATATGGCAGGGGCATATTGGCATTGGGCTTGTCTTTCCATCCCAAACATCTGCTCCATCAATAAGACAGAGGTATATTGGCATTGGGCTTCTTGTCCCACTCCAGATATCTACACCTTGAATATAGCAGGGACATATTGGCATTGCGCTTGTCTTTCCATCCCAACATCTACACCATGAATATTGCAGGGGCATATTGGCATTGTGCTTGTTTTTTCATCCCAACATCTACACCGTGAGTATACCAGGGGTATATTGGCATTGGGCTTGTCTTTCCATCTCAAACATCTGCACCATGAATATGGCAGGGGTATATTGGCATTGGGCTTCTTGTCCCACTCCAAATATCTACACCATGAATATAGTAGGGGCATGTTAGCATTGGGCTTGTCTTTCCATCCCAACATCAACACCATGAATATGGTAGAGGCATATTGGCATTGAGCTTGTCTTTCCATCCCAACGTCTACAACATGAATATGGCAGGGGCATATTGGCATTGGGCTTGTCTTTCCATCCCAATATCTACACCATGAATATGGAAGGGACATATTGGCATTGGGTTTGTCTTTCCATCCCAAACATCTACACCATGAATATGGCAGGGGTATATTGGCATTGGGCTTCTTGTTCCACGCCAAATATCTACACCATGAATATGGCAGGGGTATATTATCATTGGGTTTGTCTTTCCATCCCAACATCTACACCATAAATGTGGAATGGACATGTTGGCATTGGGTTTGTCTTTCAATCCCAACATCTACACCATGAATATGGAAGAGACATATTGGCATTGGGCTTGTCTTTCCATCCCAAACATCTACACTATGAATATGGAAGGGACATATTGGCATGGGGCTTGTCTTTCCATCCCAACATCTACATCATAAATATGGCAGGGGCATATTGGCATTGGGCTTGTCTTTCCATCCCAAACATCTACCTTACGACTATGGAAGGGACATATTAGCATTGGGCTTGTCTTTCCATCCCAACATCTACACCATGAATATGGTTGGGGCATATTGGCATTGGGCTGTCTTTCCATCCCAAACATCTACACCATGAATATGGCAGGGATATATTGTCATTGGGTTTGTCTTTAAATCTCAACATCTACACCAGGAATATGGAAGGGACATGTTGGCATTGGGTTTGTCTTTCAATCCCAACATCTAAACCATGAATATGGAAGGGACATATTGGCATAGGGCTTGTCTTTCCATCCCAAACATCTACACTATGAATATGGAAGGGACATATTGGCATTGGGCTTGTCTTTCCATCCCAGCATCTACACCATGAATATAGCAGGGGTATATTGTCATTGGGCTTGTCTTTCCATCCCAACGTCTACATCCTGATCATTTGTGTGTGTGTGTGTGTGTGGCTTATTCCTGTTTCTTTGCACGATCTGTTGTAATATGGCATACATTATTGACATGAGTTGAACATGTGCATGTGTTCTTTTGTCATCACACACTGCAGTGTTTTCTCCTGGACATATGATTGTGTAAATCCCAGCTATATTCAGTGAATTGTCCCATAAAAATGAGTGAATTCATGAAAGTCACACAGTCATTTTACTGCAAGCATAGCAAATCTGTATCATTCATATAAAGTAAAGTTCATTAATATCAAGAAGGCTCAACCTGATCATGTGAATGCTCGACTTAAAGATCAGCTGCCATAATTGTATCTTGTTGCATTTGAGTTGTAAGATACTTTCATTGATATCAAGTGCTATTATAAACATTTTAGCCAATGCACTTGGTGAAGTTGTACATGGCAGACATGTGTCTTTTGTATTGGGTGGCAATGTCACTGTTTTTATATGCAGTTTTTGTAATGGGTGGTAATGTCACTGCTTTTTCATGCAGTTTTTATATTGGGTGGTAATGTCACTGCTTTTACATGCTGTTTTTGTATTGGGTG
>JAECUM010067485.1:0-19450 GCA_016617855.1 Megalonaias nervosa
ACTAGACTATATGGTTTGCAGAGTGATTATTTTTGTTGTGATTTTCTACACACATTCATCTAGATATATTTTGTGAATATTTCAAATTTCAATGCTGCTTTTGCTTCATTACTAAGTGATTTCCGTTAAATTCAGATAGAAGTAATGATCTTTTGCCAGATTGGTGTCATAACCCTGTGTAAATTTGGAAGAAATTCACTGACTTGCCTATTTGAGCATCTCAGTCTCACCTGCAAATGCACAAACACACACAGAGATGAAGTACATTCTGTTTTGAATCTCCATCTGACAGTAAGCTTATATAAAAGTTGGAACGAAATTGCATGCAAATATTTGTTTACAAATGCATCTCTAGGCTGTACAAAGACTATTAAGTTTTATCCAGACCTTGCCATTTAAAAATGGTCTTCGTTCTGTAGTTAAATAATTAATTTTCTTCATATTGGAATTGTTGACTGCAAATATTTAGCAGTGTTTCAAAAGACTACGCTTCACACTAACATGGATACTGAGGTTGATTTCTGCTTCTTGGTTTACATGATATCCGTTGTTGTATAATGTGCAGTATTTTACACACAGTAATTTCAAAACCATACATAATTTGCTTCCAGTTAAAACTCAATTAACAAATTGAATTTATGAAACTTTTCATAATAAATTATAGTTTCACCACAATCAAAACAACTTTTGTTCATGCTTTTTTTTTAAGTCAACAGTTACCAATGAAACAAAACATCCAGAAATATTTTGTGATCAATGACTTTAAGACATTTGGGTTTGTCTTTACCCATAATTAAAAGATACATGTGTACTATTGGGACATCAAAAGACATTTTAAAAGCAGTGTTTGGAAATGCACTAGGAGTTCATGATAGCACTTTCAGATATGCATGCAGACAATTCCTTCTCACACAACTTTACATGCTTTTTTGGTTGGATGATGTGTTAATCAATTACCTTAAAAGTATTTTTTATAATCATTAGGGTTCACACCTTAGAAGATTCAATAAGCTTCCAAACAAATTACATGTAACAAAACTTGGTTCGTGTTTTAAGTTAACAGCAGTTTCTAGTTGAATTTGTATTAGAATTTTCTTTAAAAATTGTCACAAGAATAATTTCTTATCCCAGTCCAAACTTGAAAGTACATGTTTTCACAGGTATGCCTTGCATTCATAGATGAAAATGTGAAGGTATAACATAGCACAAGTATAGCACAAAGTTACACTTGCATGTATCACTATTAGCCAGTACAAGTGTATCAAGTTCAAACATGTCTGCTGGTAAATTATCTCTGGACCCTATCAGGGTGTAGTAATTTCCTATTTGTTGAGGGTCAGTTTGCTACTGTACTATTCTCTGTCACAGCCAGTGATGTCATAAAGGAATAAAAAGTAGTGAAAAATAACTTGCTGCACTTGTAAAGCTTTCACTGTGTTCTGCTTGGTATTTTTTACTTTTAGCTCTCCAGTAGGAGTTATTTCAAAGCTAGGATTCTTATTTTATTTCTGTACTTTATGAAAGGGAACATTCTGCCTCTTTTATCTCTCTGCTTTCATTTAATATCATCACATTTGTTGCCTTTTGTACAATGTTTTGATCTCTTGTAACATGCTTGGAGAGCTGTGAATGATCCTTCGTAATTTGACATCGTTTACTCATCCAGATTTGTTCCCGTTTTTATCAGTAATATCGTTTTTTGTTAGACATGTGCTGTTTAAAAAAACTTTTTTTCACTTGAAAATACTTTGAAAATACTGTACCAATGCAACTTTACATTAATGGATACGCATCTCATTCTGGAATGATGTCATACATAATGGCAAACTGAGCCTAACTCAACAGCTCAAGGAGGTAATGCGAATTTATAATTTTGGATAGTCTAACTCTCCACCAATTTTCACCTAAATTTGGGAAAATTGGTTTTAGTAGATTGTACTGAAAAGCTTATTTTTAATTTGCACATACAGTATTGTTCAACAAAAAATAAGAAAATTTTGGTCCAGATTTGATGTTTAACATCTCTACATATTCTACACTATTTTGCATTTTACTTTGTGGGCCTGCACCTCATTTCAGGCAAAGAAAATATAATGTATAGCAGAATAAGTATATGCTATGGTGCCATGTAATTATATCAATAAATAAATAATTTCAAAAATAGTTATAAACTGTTTCTTTTTCTTTTGTAGTGAAAAGGACATTCTGCAGCATGAGGACATCCATGAACCATTTTATTCTTCCTTTGTGGCCTTGGCCTCCCATTTCCTCAGTGCCAGTGCAGGAGAAGGTAAGCCGTACTCCACACACATGTACACACATGGACATTTTTGGCCCAGGCTACCAATTTCCTCAGTGATAGTGCAAGAGAAGGCAAGTTGTACTCCACACACATTATTCTCTTTGTTACTGGGCCTCCCATTTTTTCAGTGCCTTTGTAGGAGATGGGTTATGCTGTACACACACACTATCCTCCATTACACCCTGCTAGTGCAGGTGTGTTATGCTACACACATACACACATTATTCTCCTTGTTTGGTGCTCTTCTCCCTTTTCCTCAGTGCTAGTGCAGGAGGATGTGAGTTGTAATTGAACCACAAGTACACACACAGACTTGTATTTTTCTCCTCATTTGTGGCCTGGCCACCCATTTCCTTCGTGACAGTGCAGAAGGTGAGTTGTGTTACACACACACACACACACACAAAAACATGCATTATTCTCCTCGTTTGTGGCTGTGACTTCTGTTCTATCAGTACTGGTGCAGGAGATGGTAAGTTTCACACACACACACACACACACACACACACACACACACACACACACACACACACACACACACACACACACACACACACACACACACACACATTTTCTTTCTCTCTTGTGGTCCTGGAGAATATGGGCTGTATCCCATACATGTGAATGTATTAATATCACTGTATTTGCAGTTTTTAATAATATTTTCTCAATTTTCAGTATCAAAGCCTGCCTTGTCTACAGTTACCAATTCCTGTGGCGTGTTATTGAAGTTCTTACTTAACAGACTTCAAAACCCAAATGAGAGTTCTACAATTTCACCAGTAAGTTTAATCAAGATAGTAGTATAAGATAAGGTCCATCATAAAGTTGGAATTTTTTTAAATCATGTTGAATAGTTTCAGATACTTACTCCAGTTATAGAAATTAGAAATATGCATTATAGAGGTTCAGAATATGGGATGCTTTTATGCAATAGACATGTTTTTATGCAGATTTTTTTCCCCAGTAAGATCTTGGTTCAGCTTTATTGTTTGTAGCAAATATAAAGAAAATGGATGAAATTAATACATTACAGTACTGGTCTCTGCAATCATTAAATGAAATATGGGTGGTAGCAGTTAATTCAGACTGTTTTAAACGTTTTATGTGGCCAGTCCTTTTAAAAGTTTAATTAGTGGTGGGGTCTTTCAACCAGTAACTGGAAAAATGCCTTGGAAATGCTGCAGTAGCTGCTGTTGCACATACCTGCACCTTCTTGACAAAATGTTGTGATGTGCACATCACAATCCATTATATAGTATTCATTGCAGCACTTAACTATAATGACTTGTATTTCATTGAAACATTCCCATGTTTCTTTTTCAAGCATGAACTCACAGGTGAAATTTTGTTTTCTCAGCATGTATATAAAGGTATAATAATGCTTAGGACTTGACTGTATTTTGTCTGCCATACATGAGTGTGTTTGTTCTCTGTCAGTTTCTGGCAATTTGCCCTATTTACTCAGTATCACTCCATCTTAGTATTTCTTAGGTGAGGTTTGGTAGCAAATCGATGCTGTCTTTTGACTGGGGTGGTGGAGTCTTTTCATAGGTACCCAAAACTCAGTGATTTCTCAAGGATTTCTACACACAGACATATTATGATGCCGTGTTGAGCCTAAGTTAAAATGGTGCTGATCTGACTTCCGATACATTTACCATGGCAGCCATCTTGAAAATCTTGTAGTATCTTCTCTTCCAGAATGGAAAGTCTTATTGGCATGCAGTTTTCACCAGAAGACTTTTTGTAATGTCTGGTTGGTCCCTAATGAAAATGGTTCCACAGGACGTCCAATATGGAAAATGTTCCTATTGCTCCTTCTCCAGAATGGATGGTTAATATCAACATGGGGTTTGAATGATGTTTTTATGATGCTTACTTGGTGCTGAATGAAAATGGTGCCAGTATGATAGCCGTATGGCCACCACAGCAGTCATATTGACAATTTTATCTCTACTCCTTAACAGAAATTCTTTGGAATGGGGGATTTCACCAGAAGACTTTTTATGATGTCTAGTTTTTCCTAAATGAAAATCCTGCTGCCTAAGCATCCAATGTGGCCACCATAGCAGCCATGTTGTAAATCTTATAACTTCTTCACCGTAATGGATGGTTATATCAGAATGTGGTTTTCCTGAAAGGACTTCTTATGATGGCTAGTTGGTCCTAAATGAAATTGGTGTCAATCTGACATCCAATACAACCACTACAACAGTCATCTTGAAAATCTTGTTATTGATATTCCTTCTGAACAGAAAGTCATATCAGCATTGAGTTTTAACTGGTAAACTTATTATTGGTATCCAGTTGGTCCTAAATAAAAATTGCACCAATATGATGTCTAAAATGGCCACCACAGTGTCCATCTTGAAAATCTTAGGAAAGTCATATGTTAACATTAATTTATCACCAGATGACTTCTTAAGATGACTTGTTTGGTACTAAATGAAAAGGGTGTGAACCTTACATCCAGTATGGTCACCTTGGTAGCCATCTTGAGAATCTGATTATAGCTGATCCTTCTAAGCAGAAACGACACCTCACCACAAGACTAATTATGATATCTGGATGGCCTGAATGAAATTGGTGCTGATTTCACCTCGGATATGGCTGCCACAACAAACATATTCAAAATCTTATCTCAGTTTCCCCAGAATTGATTATCATATCAACACGGGACTTTTAATGGTGTCTAGTTTGTCCTGAATGAAAATGTTGATGATCTTAACATCAGATATGGCCCCCATAGCGACTAATTTGTAAATCTTAATTATTCAAAAATATCAGAGATGTTTTCAACACTCAGTACCATAGTTAAAGAGAAGAAATAGTCTTACCTTGAATTCCAGGGAATTCTTTTTGGACAGTAGAGTGTCAGTCCCTTACAGTGACTCTTATTCAGGCTGGATTCATTAAATTTAGCAGGGATTCCTACAATTGCACATTCTTGAGAAAACACTGCTACCCCATTTCTGGAACAGTCTTAAATCCATTCATTCTATTTCTGATGGTTGATCAGAAGGTCATTTGGACATGCTCTCCAATGTAACTGATTAAGAACTGGTATTCGAGTCGAAGTCCTAGGTTTGGCTTATTGGAAACATCTTTGTCACTGTTCTTGTTTTTTTTTTATCATTCGAACAATGCAGACATGTACATTGAGCATCCTTCAGTGAAATCTGTTCACTGTTGAAAATTTCACATTAACATTTTAAATGGTTTTATACAAGGTGATTCAAGCATGATCTCCCATGTGACTGATTTGTATCCTTACAGTGTTGGTCAGTACAGTATTGTATCTGGTTTCAGTCATATTGAAAATCCTGGTTGAATTATTCAGAAAATCATTTGTCACCATCTGTGTTTTATTTCTTTCTAGAAGTACCTGATGATCTTGATGAAAGGTCTGTGTTCAGGACAGAGCAGTCTTCCTAAAGCTGATGTTGTCACATTTACAGCCATGCTCAAATCCTCCACCCATCCACCTTCCATCAGAGATGTGGACAGTGGTCAGTATAGTAGCTTGAAGAGTTTTTAAAGTGACAGTTTCTTATCAGAGTTGTCTGCAGTGAATGACATAAAAACAAGGATTTTGCAATGACAAAGTCACACAGTCATGATGAGAATGTTGTTAAAGTCACTGTGTGTTTTACTTTGTATGCAGAATAAAGATAGTGCAAAGAAGTAAAGTGTGGTTTTGAACACTATAGCTAGATACACATAAAGTGATTCTCATTTGCATGTTGTATATGTTTGCTGTGTGATTCTGAATGGTATTCAAAATAATTTGTCAAAATAGAATTCATGAGCAATGAGAAATGAACTGTGGAGAGTTTTGCTAATTTAAAGTTTCACTGACATGTTGACTTGACTAGCTGGAAAATAAGCAAAATAAAGCACATCAATTTATGACTTGTCTTTACCTAAACACTGCCTTTTTTTAGGAAAACAAATGCTTTATTTGCATCGTCAATACACTTGACTGACAGTTTATGCAGTAAGTAACCACTGTTTAGGCAAAAAAAACCTAACCGTTGACTGCAGAAAACAATTAACTATTTAATGCAAGATTTTCTTAGAAGGAATTTCTTAGGGAAATGGGAACAGTCATTGAGACCAGGTGACTGCTATATAATGGTGACTGTGAAGGAAAGTTTTATTGTATCTCCATTCTTGAACAAGATATTATTCCCACTCTAACACAAGATTTGGTAATTTTCTTGGATAACTTGTCAAAAGTGAGTTTTTATGCCACTTCAGATCATACAACATTGTTAATTAAAAACATTTAAATGATAGTTTCCATGTACAGATTCAGACAGTGAGATAAATAGAATGCTTATATAACAATTAATAGCTTCACCATTTCATTTAGCCCTGGCCACCATCATTTACAATGGAAAATTATTTATCACACAAAAGTTGTAAATTTTTCCGACTTGTGTCAATCTTAAAAATAAGCTCACTTCAGAATTCAAGCTGAATCCAACTAATGCTTTCTACTTATCAAACTTCAGGGTTACTTAATTAGTCTTATAGAATATCCTTGGTAAAATGTAGGTTTTATTTCTCCCCCAAATACAGGGTTGACTTTTAATGATGTCTACTTTGTCCTACTTTGTCCTAAATGATAATGTTTCCAAGATGCTATCTACTATATGCCCCACATCAGCTGATATGAAACTTTTGTTCACATCAACTAGTATGAAATTTTTGTTATCGCTCAAGAATATGGTTTTATCACTTATAAACAAAAAGGAAAAAATGGTCTTGTTTTGAATTCTTGGAAGTTCTTTTTGCCCAATAGTGTTGGTCTTGTCTAGGGACTCTTGTTATTATTAACATAATGGTACCTTCTGAACAATAAGGTTGTCATCAGCTGTACATAGCTGACATTCTGATTATTTGATCTGATATGCAACCTAGACCTGTAGTTCTGCGTCTGTAACAAAATGTTTATGTCTTTTTCTTGCATGAGTCATCTTGAATGGATTTTGCCATCATACAGTACTAACATTGGTTTTTCATAGATTTTCTACCTGTAGGAAAAACATAATTAAATTAGTTTTTGTGATCATGAACAGAGAATCACAATGCATTATTTAAATTGTTGACAGGGATTCTCAGATTCCATAAACAATGACAGTAATAGCACACCAATAAAATGCACCCATTTATGAAAATGAAATGAAGGAAAGCATGTAGCATCTCATTTGCAGTAATTGAAACAGGGATGCTTAATTGAAATGTGTTAGAGTTGATTTTTTTTAAATGTATAGATGCTATTAATGAAGCCATGAATGCTGATTTCATATTAATAATAATAAAAAAAATTTCACCATGAAACTTTACCAAAGGTTATGACAACTATAGATAATTACTGTAGAATACAAATTTGCAATTTCAACCAAAAATTTTTAAGCTTGTGTTTCCCCTTCTCACAGAGCACTTACAGTACACAGAGAATAGAAATTAAATGTTATTGAGGATATCATTTTACCAGTTTGTAAATATTCTCTACAGTTTTCTGTACTTTGTGAGACCTTGCTGGTTGTTCTTTCTACATGTTTGCCTGTATTGTATACACTAACTCCTCATTTTACGAATGCCATGTGTTCCTTGAAAGTTGTTTGTTAAGCAAAAATTCATTAAATGATAAGATGAATTCCCCATTACATTAAAAGCAATGCATTGTAATTAGAGATAAGTGTCCTGAGATAATACATATATAAATCATGGTACAGGAAGGTGAATACATAGTACACATATATGTAATTATTTATTATAATGAACAGTAATTAATTTGAAATGAACAGTACTAATTAACACAAACACACAGTATAAAGGAAAGAAGGAACAAAAATGAAGGCACTTTGCCGTCATTTTGTCGATACTGTTGAGAATGGTACACACTTGAAATTGCAAGATGGAGGCTGTGTGCTGTGTCCATAAAGCTCTCACCTTTTTCATGCCTTTTCATGTATCTAGACTTATAGACTGTCTAGACTTCTTGCCTATAGTACTAGCAGGTGATGTTGACAAGTGCTTGGAACTCATGGAATACAAGATATTATGAGATAGCACTCACAAAAATGGCTAATGATCTGAGTACAGTACAAACAAATAATACAATACAAAGATGGCTATGGATGGTGAGCAGGGTCATCAATTTATGCATATCCAGATTGGTGTGTTTTTCATGTAGCAAAAAATGCAATACACATAATGAAAAAATGATAATAATTTTTCATATGCATTAACATGAAAATTTGTTCATAGAACATTTGTAAAATGAGGAGTTAGTGTATTATGTTTAATCACTCATGCCAGGCAACAGTGTGTAATGTTTCTGTTTTTTCATTGGTAAAGATACAAAGAGAAGCTTAGTAAGGTTGAATGACTATTATTTACCCTGGTCAGGCCATTGCCTCTTATCAAAGCTTGGTAGCATCTAGTTTTATTGTCCAAACAGAAACAGATGAATTGGAACCCAAAGAGCCCAAGAGAACTCGCTTAGACCTTGAGACCAACATCTTTGACCACATGACCGCAGTTTTTGATGAGCTTCAGCCTATGTCTCCAGCCAAACAAGAACTACCCACAGAGCAGGTCACTCCTGATGGTGACATCACTATTATCCATGTGACTGATGTGTCAGAGGAAATGAAGGTGGCATTTGGGAAGCGGAATTTGAATCACCTGATTCAGCAAGGTGGCGGTAACATTCTGCTTGATGTCTGCCTCAACCTGCCCTTTCTAATCCGATACATTCAGAGATACCAGGAGGCAGTGTCAGGATCCTCCTTCATGATGCCAAGCACACTGTCTGAAGCTCTAACCACCAGAAACAGGTAAAACAATTCAGCTTGCATTCCCCTAGAATAATTAGTCATTATCTTGGGGGTTTTTTTAGCAGGGAGAAAATTTTTAGTCTACTTATTTAATACATTGAACACACAAAAACAACCACACATGCCCCTATGCACACATATACAAAAGAACAATGAATTGATCCCATCAGTTTTCTTGGACTGCTGATCATTGAAAACATTGATTGGAAAATGGTGTAAAACTAATTTAGATTTAATCTTTTAAAATTATGAGCTATTTCAATGATCTTTATATGCATGTATAAGAAAAACCTAATCCATTTTGCAGCACTGATGATTTAACACCATATGTATATTTTAGTTTTCAGTCCCTGCTCAATGATATCTCCATTGTGTGGAGAGTTTTTTCTATGCCTGTTCTGGAACCACTGTCAGTTAAACGCCTTGATAAGATCGTATTGATAACCATGAGCTGTCTGTATGCCTCCGTCTCAGTGGCAACTGCCAATACAGTTATAAGCCTTGCCAGTGCCACGCCCACAAAATCCTCCACAGCATTGGGGAAGGAGGAAGACATGGACAATTATGCCACCAGCATTGTACAAAAATCAGTAAGGATCTCCTTGTTTTCTTAACTTCTGTCATTATACAAAAATCAGTAAGGATCTCCTTGTTTTCTTAACTTCTGTCATTATACAAAAATCAGTAAGGATCTCCTTGTTTTCTTAACTTCTGTCATTGTACAAATATCGGTGAGAGGATCTCTTTGTTTAACTAACTTTCGTCATTGTACAAATATCGGTGAGAGGGTCTGCTTGTTTTTTTAACTCTTCATTTCTGTCTCCATCCAGGTAATACATTTAGCCCTCATTAATTTCAAATTGAAAGCTGCATTCCTTCCCCAAGACTATTTTTATACATACACACACAACCTGTGTAATATGGGAGGTGGGGGGATATTTTTACTGCTATGTCCATCTGTTAGTCCTTCCATAAACATTTTTGTTTCTGGAGCATAACACACCAGCTGTTTATGACATTTCAATCAAGCTTGGTAGATGCATCGAGTATGTGGTATAGATGTGCCATTTCATACTTGCAATTTTCTGCCTTCAGTATTTTTTTTTATGATTGAAATGGAGAAAAAGCATAGCACAAGTAATTTATAAAGTGAGTATGTTAGACCATAGAGTATTAGAATAAGTAGTACACAAATAGTGATGGACTATAGAGTACTGGAGTGAGTAGCATATAAATAGATTGATGGACCATAGAGTACTAGAATAAGTAGCATACAAATAGATCGATGGACCATAGAGTACTAGAAAAAGTAGTATAGAGTTATGGACCTTAGGGATATTTAAAAATGAGAGTTACATAAACCGGAGTCCATGGGGAGGGGGGGGGATGTCACTAGATGACTCCAATTTGCTGGTATTACCTGCATGTTCATGGCATTATCTATTCGTGTAAAATTTTGGTCTTGTCCACAAAAATCCAACCAGATTGACCAGTTTGACTTATTTAATTGGGAAACCCTTGTTGTAAAAGAACAGTAGAGCAAGACTCCTAAAAACCAAACCCTCAGCCTACCAAAATCCCTTTGAGACCTAAAGTATGTTTGGAATCCTGAATTTTTCCATCATTAATATAATCATTCTTTTTCAAAACTATCTTCAGTTCCAAAATTTCATTTTTATGCTTCAACAGATCCTCATAAAACTACAACAAGCTTAAAACTTGGAAATGTATTTTCACTACCAAATTCGTGGCACACACTGGAACAGATTATGGTTAGCAAGAACTGTAATAAGCTTATCTGTGAGATAAAGAACCAAAAATATCGCAAAGGCAGCAAAGTTAAATCAATACTTAACTCACGCACTGCCACTTATTAGGGCTGCCAAAAGGCTAATCTGAAATCTACACACCGTAAAAATGAGCCAGTTCTTCAGGTGAATTATTCACAGCTAATGCTCGTAGGTAAGAAATCTTATGTTTATCTGCTGATTGTGATTGATGCTGTTCATTTGTATACATGATCAATAGAGCATTTTTGTGAGGTATTTTTATTATTAAATATCATGGTTTATTAACCAGGTGTGTGGTCTTGCTTTTGATGTTTTGCCAACAGAGACCTTCAAAATAGTATTCAAAACATTAGATTCACTCAGTTGATTGTTAATGGAGACAATTTATTATTTACATCTATTTAGTAGCTGTGACTGTCATTTATCTTCACTCACATGTCAAGATGTCAAAATAACCAGATAAGCATCATAGGATTGGACTATCTTTACAGGATATGAATATTCCAAAACCTACATTCAGGAACTTTGAGGAAAATGTAGCATAGCAAGATCTACTGTTTCAGATATTTTAATTTAAAATTTAAATTAAAGAAAATGGAATTCTACAGGAATGAATTTGAAAACAACTGTCATGCAAAACAAGCATTATTTCTACAATGCCTGCAGATTTTGACAAACTTAATGATCTTGTGTGGCAATGGTTTAGACTAGCTAGGACCAAACATATTCCAATCCCAGGCCTTGTAATGTATTATCTACAGGAATGAATTTGAAAACAACTGTCATGCAAAACATGCATTATTTCTACAATGCCTGCAGATTTTGACAAACTTAATGATCTTGTGTGGCAATGGTTTAGACTAGCTAGGACCAAACATATTCCAGTCCCAGGCCTTGTAATGTATTATCTACAGGAATGAATTTGAAAACAACTGTCATGCAAAACATGCATTATTTCTACAGTGCCTGCAGATTTTGACAAACTTAATGATCTTGTGCGGCAGTGGTTTAGACTAGCTAGGACCAAACATATTCCAATCCCAGGCCTTGTAATGTATTATCTACAGGAATGAATTTGAAAACAACTGTCATGCAAAACAAGCATTATTTCTACAATGCCTGCAGATTTTGACAAAACTTAATGATCTTGTGTGGCAATGGTTTAGACTAGCTAGGACCAAACATATTCCAGTCCCAGGCCTTGTAATGTATTATCTACAGGAATGAATTTGAAAACAACTGTCATGCAAAACATGCATTATTTCTACAGTGCCTGCAGATTTTGACAAACTTAATGATCTTGTGTGGCAATGGTTTAGACTAGCTAGGACCAAACATATTCCAATCCCAGGCCTTGTAATGTATTATCTTGTTACATATGCATTTAGAAAAAGACAGTTTTTCACATCGGTAAAACCCTCAGTAAACTGAAAACCTCAAAACCAAATCAAGGGTTTTAGTTTTGATGGGGTTTACTGTATTTATGCCCAGTCTTGATATGAGACTGACCTGCCATATTTTGTAAACTTCCACTGTGTTCATATGATTGTCTTGATTTATGATTGGGTCTACTCTAGGTAGACCAGGTTTTAGGTCAGGTACTAATCATCATATAACAGAACACTTGGACAGTGAGAGCACATGTTCTCAACACTTTGTCACCCCACAAGTTAATTCTGGGTTGGCTTTGTAAAGTTGCATGTGCCACCATGATCATGACACTAATTTGTAGACACTGTTATACTAGTGCATGATGAACATTGTAATGGGAAACAACTTATTTAAATTCTAAATCATCTTCCAGATCATGTTATGGCCCAGGTCAGATTAACCTTTTATTATTTAACATCTGTTGAACATTAGTTCAATCAAACATCATCACCATTTATTGGAAGAGCCACAAAATCATATCTTGCTGTTGGAAGCCATTTGATCACCAGGTGCTGAAGTTGCACAGTACTTTTTGGTAACCTTAACTGTTCCCCTAGGCCATTTTGAAAGTGAACCATATTCTCCATATTTTAGCTGGTCATGAAGTGGCACCAGGCTGATTCTGTAAGTTTTTTTTATTGTTTTCTTGCATTGTTTGTTGATAAAGACCATGAAACATGATTTTACCAGCATAACAAAAATGAAAACAGACTGAATGCAGAATGAATGCAAATGAAATGCAGAATGAACACAAATGAAGTGAATACATATTTGAAGAAAATGGAGAATTGCAAATTGCCTAGTTTTAGAATTTGATCCATTCTCTCTCGTGGAAGGGTACCTGAAACTAATATGGAGCATATTTCTTTTCTGCATTTTCAGTTTTCATCTCTAATGTTTCTTCTAAATTGTTTGAACATAAGGAAATGTGAAAAATATTTTTTCCTGTTCATTTTTAACAATCCTCAAGTAATACTTATTTATTGAGGTTTTTTTCTTTACTTTTAGTTGGAGATCTACAACAACATTATTGAAGTTATTCACCATTCAACCCGTGCTGGGGGAAATGTAAGTTCAATTAAAAAGTATATTTTGTGTGCCTGTAAGAAACATATATAGAAACACACACACACATTTATTTTAAATCTGTCCTGAAAATATTATGCCTTACCTTAATTCGTCTTAGTTGTCTTACTAGTTAGATGGTATAACATGCACACAAGAACAGCTACATTGAATTTTTTGTTGGTTTATCACCATTTTTAGCACATGGTAAGATATACATGGCAGCCAGGATGCCTGGTGGAGGAAGGGGGTAAACCCCAGGAAGAACCACCAACCAAAAGGAAGCTACTGGCAAGCTTTCTCATATACACATCTTGGTCAAGTCTGAGCTTGGAAACCATATGGACACAGGTGATCTGTAAAGGCGAGTGCCTCAGACCACTCAGCCACACAGGGCCCCAACAGCTACACTGAAATGACCGTGAAAAACTGAAAGGGACAAAAGAAGAATACAGTCTTGTTTAGTTTATGCAGCATTATTCAGTAATTATGTAATTTAGGTAGAGAAAATTCTAATTTTTAAGTTTTGACCTACAGACTCAACCAGGCTTATGCTTGTAAAATGTTCTAAGAATTTATAATTGTTATCTTTTTAATATACATACATGAAATTTCACTATCCCAACAGTGAATTTTAGTTGCCCTGGCTAATTGGGCTAGAGAATTGTCATCTCCTGATAATAATGCTCACAAAGTGGTAACAGGGATGGAAAGTTAGGTCTTTATGTCAAATAAACAGGTAAATTTTAACATTGTTTTCATAGGTATATATTGGATCAGTGAAAATAGAATGTATAATCATGATTTTTTCAATTAAATTGACAGTGGCAACAGATTTTATCCACCAAAACCCTATTCATTACTGTATCCAGTCTTCCAACTTGAACACATAAGTCAAGATAATAATATTGTATTGCTGCTACTTGAACATTGCAGAATATACTGTCAATATGATCTCATCCGTATCACATTAGAAGTAGGTAAGGACACACATCATGCATGATTAATTTGGTAAGGCATGGTGCCTTTATGGCACAGCAACACAAGTTCTTTATTTAGTGCCGAGGCAGTTAGAATAAAGCACCTTGCCCAAAGGTAATGAACTGTTTTTTGTCAAGATCTGTGTAAGCCCTACGCTTTATTCCTCTAGGTTTAACTGACCTCATGGATAATTGATCTCCATCTATCTTTGCATTTGTATATGTTCAGGCATTTCAGAATGAGTTAAATAGTCTTGCTTGAATCATTTTCATTTAAACTCCAAATTAGATCAAATTTGGACCAATAATTTGCAAGATATTAGAATGTAAAATTACTATACCATTCAGATAAAAACCACTGAAATGTCTGAACTCTCCTGTCTAGGTAATGGTTAATTAGCCCTTTTGTTAAACTAAAAACTACTGAAATGTCTGAACAATCCTGTCTAAACAATGGTTAAGTACCCATATTGATCATGTACCTCATCTTTTGGTTAATTTTGTTTATATGTTTGACATGTGGGAGTATAACCTGTCTTGTCCATGTTTTTAGGCTGCCCAGAATGTGGACTTGCTGGCATCCTGGTTGTTACTCAGGGGTCTGCAGGGGATTCTCACACTAACCCCATCCATGGTTCTAGAGAGAAGGGATTCCAAGTCCAGAGCCCAGGAAACCCAGGCCAAAGGGCGTGAAGGCCAGGGGAACAATCGTCCCACATCAGGCAGAAGGTTTGTACTCGCAGTGTCATATCATATCCATCATACAAGTGATTTTAAGCCAGGGATGATTCAGGTGGAGGGTTGGTTAATCCAGTTTCTCAGCAATTAAGATCCATGGAGATTATTGTGCCTTTAGGCAAAAAGTCCAGATTAATTTAAGTTATTGTTTAGTGCATTTATACATTTGGATGTTACAGTTATACTCTGGTTATTATGATAGATTACATTTCCAGTATTTATACAGATGGATGTCAAAGTATGCCTTGGATATTGTGATAGATTTCCAGTATGTGGCAGTTATACTCTGGTTTTTATGATACATTATATTTCCAGTATTTATACAGGTGGATATGACATTTCTATCCAGGATTAGGGCTGTCATCGGGTACTCGGGTACCCGGGTACCTGACCGTATTGAAATACCCGGGTATTGAAACGTAAACGCGGGTACCCGTAAAAAAAAATAAAATCGCCACACTCGCCAACCACTTCAAACAGGTGTGACAGCTATGGCTTTAATTAGAAACCAGATCCCTGCTTAATATAAATAAACAATACATCAGAGCGTCTGTTTGGATTAATAAAATTCATTGGCATTGTGCAACAGGACAAACCGTTATCCCCGAGGCATTTTAACCAAGGTTAAAACATAGCATTGTTCTACAGGTAATAAACCTCTTTGTAGACGATAACTATTGAATGTGGGTGCTAAATGATCAGTACATTGCGTGCTGTTTTAATGAAATCCAGATGTATACCTTTGATTTCCGAACACACATGTCAAAGAAATCCCACAATTTATATTATGAACAATTATCACCTAGACACCTTGAAATCTTCGTAATGCCTCAAAGTAATCTTTGAGCAGCTCGTTGTTTTTCTAGTTGACTAGCTCTGCTAATTTTGAAAGTTAGCCATCATACATATACCGATAATTCCAAAATAATAACACTTCTGCGACTGCGTGGTCACGTGGTATAACTGGGGCATAATAACCCCATTTGTTATTGCCATTTTAGAAGAGCTTCATGTGTCGAACAAAACAGTTATTATAGTGACTCTTAGTAATATTATTTTTGTATTTAAATACTCACACACACACAAAGACGGTTTTAACGCATTACTCTTGACATGTGATAAAGCTGCTTTACACGCATGCGTGGGTAATTCAAATCTGCGGTGAAAAGCCGATGAATAAACGTGGTCTGTTCTAACAAGGACTTATACTTTAAAAAAAAGGTGAGTGTTCTAAACGATTTAAAGCGGCTGATCACAGTGATCATTAAAAGTTGGAATATACCTACCATCTGTGTACAAAGGTCATTCTAAATAAATTTATTAATTAATAGCGTGCGGTCAGATCATTCACATCGGTGTGGACGCATCAGACCGAGTAGTGCATTACACAGTTAGCCTCTATCGCCATACAAAATATTAAAGAAATGGGGATAACAATTAGTTGGTCTACGGTTGTACATGTCATTCATGTGCTAACGGGTACCCGGGTACCCGTTAAATTTCGCAACGGGTACCCGGGTTGGTTGTTCGTGATTTTTGACAGCCCTATCCAGGATTATATAATAGATTTCCCGTATTTTTACATATGGATGTCAAATCATACCTTGCATATTTTGATAGATTAGCTTTCATTATTTATAAAGGTGGATGTGACAGTTACAGCCTGGTTATTATGATACATAATATTTCCAGTATTTATACAGGTGAAAATGATTGTTATATCCTGGATATTGTGATGATTCAATACACAGTATTTATACAGATGGATGTGAAAGTAGTACCCTGGTTATTATAATACATTATATTTGCAGTATTTATACAGGTGGAATGGCAGTTATTTTCTTCATGAAAGTTGGAAACCATGGTTATTCTGTTTTAATGATCAGGCCGAAAAAAGTTTGAATTGCTGGTCATTTTCCAGTACATCAAACTGTACAGTAAAAAAAGTATTTTGTTCGTTGTTTAGGAAAATCCTCTTACCTTTATTTATTAACCACTCATCAGGATGGGCAGATGAATAATGTTCTCAACCATGATATTCCATTTTTACTTTTTTTGTAATGTTCTCAACCATGATATTCCATTTGTACTGTTTTTAAATGATCTTAACCATGATATTCCATTTGCACTGTTTTTTAATGTTCTCAACCATGATGTTCCATTTTACTATTTTTTAATGTTCTTGACCATGATATTCCATTGGTACTGGTTTTTATTCCAGCTCTTACCATGGATTGGGCTTCCTGTCGATAGCGCTAGCAGGACATGCCCTTCAGTTGCTGAACAAGCTGTTTGATGACCTTCAGATGGAGGGCCCAGTGCCTTTACTGCAGGTACATTCAAGTGAACAGGGAAATAATCCTATGCTACATTATACTGAGGAATTCTCATACACTGTTTTGGACAGTTTTAGAACTCACAAGTTTGACTGCATTATGTAGGTGGTCAGTATGAACTGGCTTTTGATTTGTATTAAAACTGGGTTCACACGGTGCCTTGAAAAGTACTTGAATTTCGATTCATCCTTGAAAAGTACTTGAAAATCATTTTTACCTTGAAAAGTCCTTAAAAATAAGCCTCGGCCCTTGAAAAATATAAATTTAATCGACAGACGAATGTACAAAAGTTTCTTTTCATACCATTACATCATGTAATCGAAATAAAACTGTTTGCTGTTGGGTGGTTTACAACACATGACCAATCATATATTGACCTGATTATAGAGAGCATTAAAAAGTGTGCGAATCTTTTCCAACGATCATTCTTCTTCGTCGATTTATTTTCTGCGGCAGTGGTACATCTTTGTACTTTAAAATCATAGTGAATCAGCTGTTCAAACTCTCGAAACAAAAGATAATGAAAAATATACACAAAAATGGTCACAATTTGTTCTTATTGTACGTCCAAGCTTCTGATTTTCAGCGTACAATAAAAATTTGGAAGCCTGCTAGAAGTCTATTATTGACTTTTTCAGTGTTGCAACCAAACTTTGGGCGTAAATTATGGCTGCTTTTTCATCACACTGTACTTACATCTAGGTGTAAATGTACCTATAAAAGTTTGGTGAGTGATCACACGACAGCTGATATAAAAAATTTGATGTGGCATACTTTCGCGGCAGACAATTTTATGATAATGCATGAATGCATGATATCATGCATCAAAGTTATTCCAGAAATCAATTTTGTCCGCCACGGACAACTTCAGGTACTCATAAATTATTTGAGACTGTCATACAAGCAGACTTTGATCTGCAGTAGTTGTACTTGTAGTGTAGTTGGAGTTAAGAATTTAAAGAACTGTTGAACCTAGTGTACCTTATTTGCTATGTAATCTATAGGGGGAGGGTTTGTTCTTCATATAAAGATCTGAATTCATTTGTTTTTCTTGGAAATAAAGTGTTGTTATTCTCCTAAGATTTGGTTGTTTTTTTTTCTCAATTATAAAGTTTCGAGGCTATTGCACAAATATTAGGAGGCCCGACCTTGTCAGGAAAGTACAACACTCTCACTAATCCTTTCAATGGCCATTGATAAATATACCTAAAGTGCACTGGGCGTCAGGGTCCTTGAAAAAAATTGGATAAAGTCCTTGAAAAGTCCATGAATTTGGTCGCACCAAAGGTGTATGAGCCCTGTAAAACAAATTAATTAGACCAAAATATTTGTCCAAACTGCAGAGAGAATTATGTTACAGAAGGGTTTAGGAAAGTATAAGTTTTACATTAATGAACTTCTTTTTTGGGAGAAAGACCTTATATTCTAATAATGTATGTGCCTTGTAAACAGTTCCCCTCTAATTTATTGGATATGAGCAAGACAAAGATGTTTTACTAGAGATAGTAAAAGCAAAGTAGAGTCACAGCCTGTGATCTCAGTTTTGTGCACTATTATAGCATCTTTATATTTTGCAATTGAGAAAATAAAGACATTGGTTAAAATTGACTCGGAAGCATGACAACTTTCATTAGAATGGGTCATGCACTTTGGCTTGGATAGCTAATGTGGCAGCATGGTCATGTAGAATTAGGGAGGCCCAGGGTTAGGTTCTTGTAATTTTGACGTGCAGTAAGTAGATTAAACTTCTTTACTCAGATTATGCTTTCTGTCAACTCAGATTTCACCTGTAACTCAATTGTGGTTGGCAGGTATGTGTATTTGTACATGTTTTTATTATATAGAAAACAATCACTGGTAGGCAAGAAGAAATATCATCCCCATTTTTAGTAAGATATGGAGTTAACCATTAGTGATTAATTTTGTTTGAGGGATTTAATAAATCTTTTCTTTT